>JBBPOM010000693.1:0-19848 GCA_038091455.1 Leccinum uliginosum | reverse complement strand
GAGAATGTCTGACATGACGGTGTGTCTGCTTTAACAGATGGATCCAACCGATCCTCGAGAACCATCATGATGGAAACAACATACAGTCTATTCTAAGTATCATAAACCATACAGGGTATAAACCAGATTCTGTGATAACTCACTGAGATGACAAGTGACGATCCATAAACGTACCTCGAAAGCGCAACCAACACTCTCAATTGAGCTATACTTCACCGCTTCTGATTCCAGGGCACTGCCAACGCTCGCCTACTTCAACCCGAAGGAAGCACGGTCCGACACGAGTACCGAAGGCACTCAAGTATGTCGGAGAGGCTCTTTCGTGCGTTCCACCTTCTCCGAGATTGTCTTAGGTTAGCCAGACATTACCAGAACGCATATATACTACATGTAATTGGTAATCATGCACATGCGTCATGCGTCGTCATGCATCATGCCAGCCGCATGATGAATAAGTATCTTACTAATCACGAGAAGTTCGGACAGGATACGTTATCGTTTGACGTCTCTTTCGTGGGGTTCTCCGATTGGACGATCGGGGGTCAAAAACTGTATTTCGTCGATTTTGCCGAGTTATAATAACTCGGGTTACCTCGGCGACATCCTGCTGATCAGTGATAAACTGATAACATTGAATCATTGATCCAGCTCAGCGGGTTACAAGAATGCGCAGCACAGAACTTGGAAGACCGTTACACACATAAAACTTAACAGAAATTTTTTGATCCTCCGGGAGATGCCGGAGTGGCAGTGTTGTCCAGTCAAGAGCGGGCATTAGTCAAATCCCGGCCCCCTTGTACATAATTCTATGTAACCCTGCATGAGCGGCAGCTCCTCTGTTGAGATCGAGCCGCTCGACGCACAGACCAACGGGTCTGATGTGACGTGTGATGTGAACTTCCGTCCATGACTCAGCCGTATCGGTATATAAAGAATTGGCTCCGAGTCGTTTCACGCCAGTTCTCAATAGTCCCATTCCCGATGTCATATCCTTCCACGATCCAAACCATCTCCATCGCAAAGAATGGCGGTCCCGAGGTAATCGAAAAGACGGTAGTTCCCTTCCCAACCGTCGAACCCAATCATATTGTTGTCAAGGTGATATCACCCCCTTCATTACTGATCAGTGCTGATTATCGATGATCTTTCGCAAACTTCGGACTGACAAAACAACTCAAGGTCGAATACTCCGGCGTCAACTTCATCGACACATACTTTAGGCAAGATCGCCTCCATATTTGTCCGCCTTTGTATATTCCTCACACTATAAATCATGCAGGCAAGGCCTCTATCCCGTTTCCAAGTTCCCTTACGTGCTCGGCAAGGAGGCAGGTGGAGTGATCGTGGGATTGCCCACTGATGCTGCCATCCTTGATAATCCCGAGTACCAGACGCTTGCATACAAGGAGGGTGTCCGTGTCACTGCGGTTGGTCCACTTCTTTTTCCAAGTCTCGCCACAGGGGTGACGTTCTGACTCCTGGAATCGACATGCAGGTGACCCAAGGGGCACTTGCAGAATACATCTCCGTCCCATGGATGGACGTGCACCCTATTCCCGATGGCATCCCTACTCGTTCCGCGACTTCGCTATTTCTTCAAGGCCTTACTGCGATCACCTTTATGGAGGAAGCTTACGATGTCAAGAAGGGTGATGTCATATTAATTCACACTGTCGCTGGCGGTCTAGGCCTTCTCTTTTGCCAGTATGCCAAGCACCGTGGCGCTACTGTCATTGGAACGACATCCACCGATGAGAAGGCAGAGATTGCGAAACAGCATGGTGCTGACCATGTCATCATTTACAAGAAGGAAGATACCGCGAAAAGGGTGCTGGAGATCACAAACGGAGAAGGTGTGCACGCCGTCTTTGACGGCGTTGGCAAGGACACGTGAGCGACCCGGACATGCAGCGGCGGTCGACCTTCATGATTGATCGTTTGATAGTTTCGAATCGGACTTTGTGATGCTGAGGAGAAAGGGTACACTCGTCTCTGTCGGCAACGCATCGGGCCCCGTCCCACCTTTTCCACCGTTGAAGCTCACTGACAAGAACTTGAAACTCGCGAGACCAACGTACGTGCACGAACAAATTTTCATTGGTTCTCGTTTGTGATCCGACTTGGCAGGTTGATGAACTACGCCTACACGTTGGACGAGAGGTTGTATTACTTCCGCAAACTCTGGAGCCTCGTCGAAAGTGGGGTTCTGCGGACCAATATCCAGAAGGACTACCCGTTCACTGCGGAAGGCGTGCAGCAAGCGCACAAGGATTTGGCAGGCGGAAAGACGACCGGTAAACTGCTGATCAAGGTCGGCGAATAGAGGGTGTATGATATCCAATACAATGTACTTTCAAGCTGCTTCCCGTGGTTCCGGCCAAAATGACAAGTTTCATTAGTCTCAAACCCACGCTACGCGGCCAAAGTTTCCCTTGAGCCCGCCTGTTCATTGTGCTGACAAATCGTTTCGCTTGCTGAATTTTGCCGACCTAGCGGGGATGGTCCGGATGGAGCTTGCCAGTGCGCTCCCAATCATAGGTAGTGTATGGCGTCGTATCGAGTGACTGCAGGTTTCACTTGGAGAACTTTCCCTCGTTCCAGTTGCCCACGCCAATTATCGACAAGTCCAATCACGATGACGTTTCCCTCTAAAACCCACGCCGTGACCATCGTCAAGAACGGCGGTCCCGAAGTGAGCGAGATGACCAAGATTCCTTTCCCAGACTTCCAACCTGGACACGTCGTCGTCAAGGTAATGACATTCCTCTGGGAAATCAGGTCAACTCGGACATTGAACTGACTGGGAGAAACGAAAGCAAAGGTCGAATGTTTTGGGTTTAATTTCATCGACACTTACTTTAGGCGAGAAAACCCCTATTTTCGACCTTGCGTCGAACCCATTGGTCTTACAGGCAAGGCCTCTATCCCACTCCCAAGCTTCCGTATGTCTTGGAAAAGAGGCTGGCGGATTGATTTGCCGAGTCTGTCGTTTTCAACGATCTCGAGTATGCAACAACCAGGGTGGTCGTGTCGTCGTGGTGCGTGTCCACTTTCCAATATTTGGCATGCGGAATCTAATTTGAATGGGCATGTAGAAAGTCGAGAATACGCATGCAGTGTACGTTTTCATTCCGTGGCAGGACGTACATATTATTCCCGATAGCGCTCCACTCGTTCCGCAGTCGCCGTCTCTCCAAGGTCTCACGATGATAACATTTATGGAGCGCTGGCGGCCGGGGCCTTCTATTCTGCTAGTACGCCAAATTTCGTGGCGCTACTGTCATTGGAATGACATCCACCGATGAGAAGGCGGTGGTTGCAAAACAGAATGGCGCCGACCACTACAAGAAGGAAAATTACTGTGAAGAGAGTCCTGGAGATCTCAAAGGAAAAGGCGTGCATGCCGTCTTTGATGGCGTTGGTAAAGACACGTGCGACATTCCACTGACTGTCCGTTTTGGTAGGTTTGACTCAGACTTTGAGATGCTGAGAAGAAAGGGTGCACTCGTCTCTGTCGGCAATACCATCCGGTGTCGTCCCACCTTGTGCGCCACTGAAACCCAGTGAGAAGCTGCTGAGGCCAGTGTTTAGTGCTCGTTAACAATTTGCCTTAGGTTGGGTAATTACACGTACTTACACTTTAAGCGAGAAGGTGTATCACTCGAGCAAAGTTTGCAGCCTCGTAGAAAGCGGAACCATGAAGTCTATCTCCACACAAAGAGTGCCCGTTCATGCTAGCTGAAGGTGCGCAGCAAGCACAGAAGGATCTGGTAGGTGGAAAGACGGCGGGGAAAGTTTTGATCAAGGTCAGCGAGCAAAGTTTTCGGATGGAAATATCGTGACTCGTCGCATGAAAGCTTTAAACTTGTCACCAGTAGTCACTAGCATGATGAAATTTTGAAGTTTGCGGTGCACGTGCTTACGTACATTGCTCTAAACTAAAAGTAAAATTGACGGTTTGTGTTGAACCATATGCGGCAAGTGTTGTATTCACACCAACAAGAATCCTTGTACTCGCCTCTGACATTGTCGCCATGTTTTCGCTACAGGTGTCGAATTCCTGGGGAAAAACAAGGTCTACCACAGGGATCAACAAGGTCGTGCTCACGTCTAAAATGCCTCTTTCGTGATTTTCGATCTCGACTTACTCCATACTTTCTCTCTTTCTCTCTGGTTCGATGGCGTCGAGTCTGTGGCCTGGAGGGTTCGCTTTCTCGTCTTGTATCTCGCTGCGCGCAGGACGCACAGGACAATGTTGGAAGACGCGTATATCCCAGCCGGAAAACCTTCCGTGTCTAAACGTGCTGTCCGACGACGTCCTCACGGAGGTTTTCAGCTATTTGGATATCGAAGACATCCTGGCTCTGCGGCGAGTATGTTGTATTCCCCATCATATGTTTCTCTGCCTTCACGTGTTCACACATGACAGGTCAGCAAGCTATACTACAACCTCACTCATCAGGGTATTATCTGGAAGAATTTCCTCAAGCGGATCGGGTCCAACGCTCCTCAGCGGCCGCCCTCACACCGTCACACAACCCAATACCTGACTTCTTTTGAGGCAGAACGGCTGGTGACGAGGGCGATCTCGTTGCAGAAGAACTGGGTGTCGCCCAACCCTTCTCCCTTGTCTCGCGATTCTTTCCAGCTCCACCGCCTCATCCAGTCGATGGTGATCCTTCCTGGAGGAAAGTACATGGTCGCCTCGGTCTGTAACACGGCCAAAACCCACTTTTCATTGATCGTATTCGCTCTCGATCATCGCATAGGTGGGATTGTCCCGTTAGCAGAGACGCCTGTGAAGCAGAAAGCCTACAACCTTAAAGCCAAGTACATGACTATCGATGGAACACCCAGTATAGTCATTGCGTATGTCCGTCGCAAAATGCCTTCCCGCTATAGTGGTTCCAGGTATGTTTGTTCGACCGTAACGACTAAATGAAAAGTTTGACGATTGTTACAGCATGAACCCGTCGATATATAACCCGATCTTCGAGAACCCAAGAAAACCGCTTGATCCGCCTGTCCCTCTCCAATACGCCTGCACATGCATACAAATCTCACTTGATACACTCGATGCGTTATCGGATCCTCGTCTTGTCCCTGGTTCAGCGGCTTTCTTTCATTTTGCTGCATCGCAGCCCCCACCATTCCGCCTCTTGTGTGTTTTACGGAGCGCCACAGAGCTCGGAGCAGTCGATCTAGCCGTCATCGAAGGTATTCCGACGGTGGCGGTTGTCAAAAACCATGAAACCGTCGTCTTCAAGGAGCTGACCGGAGTTGGAATGCTTTCCACGCTTTGCTGCGCCCGCGAACAACCCTATTCTTCAAACGTAAGTCCTCGTGAGCGAAGTGAGGAGGCTGGGTGTGCTCATCTGCTGTCGGTTCAGCATCATAGCATATGCAACTTGCGTATATTGCCGCACCAAGGCCAACTCCTCATCCTTCGCGCTATCAAACTCCCAGTAGTCACCACAGAGGACCGTCAGGGCGCGCCGCCCATTTCTCAAGATCTGATCACGCTGGCAATGTTCGACATTCCAGATTTTGGCGACAACGAAATGCAAGCCACGTTTGCACAACAGACCATGAGCTTTCGGGCGGATGACGTCGAAGGGATCCAAGTCACAGACCCCAGCGACTATGAAAGCGTTCCTTGCGCCAACCCTACCAATGGTGCTGAACATCCGCCCATCACGATTTTTTACCGCAGTGAAGGCGGTACCCGATTTCACGAACTGATGATCAACCCCACTGCACGACATTTGTTACCCAAGAGCATGTTGTCTACGCCACATTACTGGTTGGGGAACCTCGTAGCGGGCAATCACCACGTGGTCACGTGGGAGCACGAAAAGGAACGCGGTCTCTGTCGCGGCTTCGTGCTCGCCGGTAACCAGCGCTCGCTCATCTACGTCACGAGGACACAGGACATCACCGAACGACTTTCCATCCGTGGATTCTACAGCCACATCTCCGTCAGCGACGGCGCGGCGGGGTACTCGGTAGCTCGGCAGGCGCTCTTCCATAACGTCATGCGCGGGGATGTGCACGCCCGCGAGGACGTCATGTGCAAATTCAACATGTCCGCGGACCTCCGTACGGATCTGAGAGCGGGCGTGAAGGCGATTGCGTGGGACGAAGGCACCGGGCGCGTCTTTTACGTCAAGCCTGACGACTCATGTCTTCACGTAATCGATTTTGCCAAGGCCCCTGTGCAAGGTAGGCGAACCTTCTTCGGATTCCGTCCATCATCCTTGACAAAAATACTCACGCCTGCTGCATTATAGCTCCGGATGGTCAACGTCGGCCGCTTCCTCTCGCTGACGTGCGCATGCTCGACTTGTGATCTGTATCTCTTTATTGCCGTACATTCTTTCTTTTTCCCTCTCCAGCGTTTCATACCCTGTTCATTCTCTTGCAATTCCCTGTACCTTGCTTTCTGTTGCGCTTCTCTCTCGTTTGCTTGGCCCCGCGATCCTTATACTTACCTCGTTGATAAATCAATCTATCCCTCGCATCGTTGAAGTCTTTTGTACTTGGACGGACGTGTAATCTAGAGCTCAAGCAAAACATACCTTACAACATCGTGGGCAAAGTACATTATTACATGTCTTTGTGAGGTATGCATAAAAAAGAATGGGGAATATCGTTGCGCGTGATGAGACGAAAGCACTTCCATCTGCAGAATGATGGGGTAAAAACGAACCGAGTGTATATATATATGCGCAGAAACAAAACGAAAAGACAGTGTGTAGACATCCAGAGCGAGAGCGGACGGACGAAAGCAAAGGGTAATAAAGATGATCAAACGAGATGACAAATGTCTATGGGTGATGGGGATAAACCGGTGAACGAAGCGAGCGCAGAGGAAACAAGTATATCAGCTGGTTGACCCACGTCACAACCTGTCCTTGTCCCGCTTCTTGAACCCAAGCATCGGGGTGCTCAGACTGAGCTTCCGCGTCGTGCGTTTTCTAGGGATCTCCGCCGCGTCCACAAGCACGAGTGGGGTGGCGTTCAGGTGGGGCGGTGACACCACAGTGTAAGACGCATACGCCGACTGTGGCCTGTCGATGTCAGGATCAACACTGACGCCCAACCCGCTGGTTGGGATGTTAGGATCGGGTATCCGTAGGCCATTGCCTGTGGGTACACTCGGGAGAAGGGAAGGGGCCCTTGTCGAGGCACCGGCGGATGTAGCAGGACGGCTGGGCAGCTTAGGAGAAGGCAGGGGATGCAAACTTGAGGGAATGCCAAGTCGACGCGGTACACGAGGATGATCTAGACTCTTTCTCGCTGACAATGAAGACGATGTTTCGGCCTTGCAAGTGGGTGACTGAGGAGACGCAGGTATGGAAGGAAGAAGCCGCGGCTGCGAGCGTCGATCGGGAGATGGAAACGTGGGAGAGGCTGTGGATATCGGGGGAGGGAACGAGTACTTGGAATTCGTCCTGTGGGGTGACGCTTCGACTGTTCGAGAAAATGGCAGCGATTTGCCATTAGAAAGGCGAGGAGAGGGATGTCCTGGGGTGGGCGAATCGGGCTGGAGGCGAGAATCTTTCGAACTATTCGATGATGAACTAGTGGACTGATTTCGCACAGGTGAACCCGGTGCTATAAGGAGATCTTGAGGCACCGGTGGTAAATCTGGGTTTGTCTCTGAGGTTTGTCGAGGTTTCATATTTTTGAGCGACCGCCGCCGAAGCCAGCCCATCATACTTTTCTCAGAGTCCTTCTCCTTCCCGTTAATAGCACCCATCGACTGGCCCTCCAGAGGCTTGAGATCATCCTTGGTAAAGATATTTACCGGTGAGATCGACTTAGTGAAGGTGCTGACCTTCTCATCCGAAACAGGTCGAAGCGGGCGAGCATTTCCGTGCGCCGTAGCTGGACGACTACGGGCGAAAAACTGCGATGGCGCCTTGCGTGGAGACTTCTCACAAGGTTCAAGGGGTACCTGTATTGGCTTTGGGGGCGTGGACGGTCGTGGGAGAGCATCAGGTATGAAAGTTGTATTTGTCAGATCGTCGGTGAGGCCGGGTGGTAACGGTGGAATTGACTGTGCTGTGGAGGCTGGAGAATCAGTCGGTTGCATTTGCTGCGGCTGCTCTGATTGTGGCACGGTTAGGATCACGGGTTCAGGGCTGGGTGGCCTGAATCCAAGAGCTGCAAGGTCGATGTCAACAGCTTGGTAATATAGCACGTAGGCGGAACCTGAGTTTGAATCTCCAAAATATTTTGGAATGTCGGACTCTTTGATGGAATCGACGGTTTCGTCATCAAAGACGAACCAGGTGCCCATGGTTTTGATGATGCTGACATAGTGGCCATGATTCGGGCCGCTGTCCGTGCCGGGCAGGTAACTTGTCAGAAGGAATAGGTAATGACAAGAGCAGCTGATCTCTCACATTCCAATATGCACGACTATGGCAAAAAGTTCATACAAGCGATCTGGATTTGAGATATCGTCCACGGTGTTGAACAAACGAAGCTCGAAAGGAAATGCGACACGATATGTGAGTTTGGTATACTTCTGGACGTCTTCTTGGTATTTGAATCGTTTGAGATGAAGGGCAAGAACATTTGGCAACCGCTTGATCTTCATCCTGTGGGTGATCATTATTACGCAGTAGAGCGCAGTTCTAGCTTACAAACCTTCTTTCGGCCTCTTGTAGGTCACAGCAGGCATCACAGAAGAACTTGTCTTTTTGGCAGAGCATTTCGCTTGCGCTGAACTGTCGAAGACAAGCAGTGACGCTAGAATTCTGCTCGATATCTATCGACAGATCAAGGAACGATTCGTCTCTGGAAGATACCTAGAACAGTGGGGTAAGATGATGAGAACCATGGCACAGATCACGGGACGCACGTTCTCGCACGTCAGACACCGAGTTTCACTCGTTAATGTGCCTTCGAATATTCGGTGTATAAAGGTCGCGCCGGGCGACTGATTACTCGAGGTGGAAGCGCTTGTGGTTGAAGAAGAGATCATCGAGCGTGGTACTAGGAATAACTTGAGAATGACGAGGGGATAGAAGACAAGAAGAGGCTGGACGTACGGTCGTCGCCCGAAACTAACCGCTGCTTCTTCTCCTCCTCGATCTCCTCGACTATGCGATTTAATAGATAATTAAGAAATTCGTGGGCATCGTGATGCATTGTATTCCTAAATGCTTCGTTCAGTTCTCTGAGCTTTTCTATGAGTGCACGAGGGGCGACGGTGCCTTTGTCGGCGGTGTTCTGGGATATGTGGATATAGAGGGCGCGAAGGGCAGAGAAGAGCGTGCGTGGAGAGGAGTGCACGGGTGGTGTCGGAGAATGGGGCGGGGCGGCTGGAGGAGAGGATTCTTGGGTGGGTTTTCGATCCGGTTTGCGACGAGCGGGCGAACATGAGGATGGGTGTGTGGGGGTGACGTGGGACGTGAGGGTATTCTGGAAAGATGAGTAGGGATCTGTGTGCTGTATGACGAGCTCGCGGAAGGGGCTGCAGAAGTAGAGGGCCTGCAGGACAGAGTTGGCGTAGCTAAGCAAGAACACATCAGCGATGGAGGTGGTGGGAGGGAAGAGAGGCAGACCAAGTGTTGCCAAACTACGAGAAGAGGTGATCAGAGGGAACGAGGAAGAGGAAGAAGAGACGCGCACGTTTTCTAGACCAAACTGTTTTCCGTCTGCAGAACACGGGATTGGGACTGGTTTTGGGATTGGGGTATCCACCACGGCAGGGACCGGCTGAGCGAAGGAGATCCACTTTGCGATGGGCATCGTTGAGAGCCCACGGAGAGCGGTGGTGAGGTGGTGGAGGAGGAGGAGGAGGAGGAGGAGGAGATGGGAAAAGGCAAGTGGTGAGGGTAGGAGGAGTTGTTGGCTGTGGACACATCCAGGCTGCGGGTCCGCTCAACCGGTGCTACTGAAATGGAAATCTTCATCACTCGTCATTCTACAACCAGAGTTCGTACACTATCCTAGTAGTTCACTCAAACACACCCCATCTTTCGCACATGCACCCGGTCGCCCACTTTCACCACCCCATCCCCCGTAAGAACGCCATTGCACCCCAGACACGGTGCATTGGCATGCTCCGGATCCAGCCCTCTCCGGTACTTCATGATGACCTTGTACGGAACCGCATTATCGCGAATGCCAGTCATTGGGTCGACGTTTGGCAGCTGTGAGAGCCGTGGGCAACCGCAATGCACAATAGCGGAACGCTCGTCAGCACACAGCTCAATCTATTTCGGAGATAATATATTCGCACCAGACACCGAGTGCATTTGGATACAAGATAGACGATTCCCGTCGTCCCGTCGTCCGCTCCCTGGTCGGAAGAAATCCTCAGTTCGGTCACCACGTCCTCAAGAAAGGGTGCATTAGCCCCTTTGAAAACTATGTTCGGCCTGAACCTGTAACATAACATGAACACAACTCAACCTCGAGACGCTCGTCCAGGCACGCAGTTTTCACGTACCGTTCGATAGCCAATTCTTCTTTGGCCCATTTGTCACTAATACCCTGCGTGCCCACCATATCTCGAATCTGTTCCTGGACTGTCCTCACGCTTTCCTCGGATACCAACAGAAGCGGATATCCGTCCTGAAAATATGAAGGGGCATCAAGCTTCGGGAACCTCATGGTGGGCGCACAGCTCCGCACGCGCGGACCTTTGGCCACCAAGTGAACAGGGTACCCGATATAATCCGACAAAATTACCGACGGTGATCGGCCTGCGGAGGTTTCACAGATATATCCTTGTATGTCTTTTTGACCCCAGAGTTCAACATCAACACTGCCACGAATGCGCGCTCAGCGGTGATTGGATTGGATGACCGAAAAAGACGTGGGCCAAGACGTCTCACCTTTTCCACTTCTGGAACGTGTCTTCGCTGGGATTGAGAGGAAGGCAGAACGTTTCGCATCCCGAGTCTTCTGGGAAATTGACTTCAAGACGGCCGCCATCGGGAGCCAAAGGGTCTGCGATGATACGAGGGTGAATCAGCACGATCTACACCACCGCGCGGCCCCACCGTCAGCAACGCATCCTTGCATGGTCTATTATGGAAGAAAACGCACACTGCTTGCTTGCCGAGCTGTCACGACAACGTGATTGTCCGCCCTGATGATGCACCACTTTCGATCATTCTGATTCGGATGACGGTAAGTACTTAGGACAAGTTAAGACGTCAGCGGCCGTCAAGACGAGACGCACCTCTAGGCCCTCCAACGTGTACTTGGTTTCTGGCACCGACGTTCCTTTGCAACTCTGAGGGGAAACGTCAAATAGCGGAGCGAGGATCGAGACGTCTGAATATACCTTGATGGGATGGACAAGGATCCTGCTCACCCGCAGGTTTGACGTGTCAAACTTTGAGTAATCGACGATCATGGACGAGTCAACTGGCACAACTTTACTCGGCTCCTCTTGTCCTCCTGAGAACATAGATTTAATGTCAGATGCATCGAATTGTAGGGCACTCTACGGCGTGCCCCAGAGTTTGACGGCACCTTTGCGCCTTCCAAACACGCCGCAAACGTGCGGAGATTCCAGTCAATACTCACCGGATGGCTTCTGCCTCTTGACTAAGGCCAGATAGGCGATTGGCGCCAGGATAACGACCGTCGGAACCAAAATAGTCGACAGCGCGGTAAGCAGGTCTTGTTCCATAAATGCTTCCATGGTAATCCTAGGTTGTCGAACTGGAGTGTAGTGCAATCAGTGACTGGGAGAGCGACCGTGAACTTTTGACTGCGAAAGGGTGGTCTTTTTGAAGACCTTGAGAACAATGAAATTTCAGACTGTCACCACCATGTTGTGTCAGTGGTCGTGGGTTACAAATTCGCGAAGTTCCAGCCGCACCGTCATTGACAGCGCTTTAGCCTTCCCTCTTGGCACCCTAGTACAGTGAGCACACAGAGGGATCCAGTCTTGCTCTGAACGATACAGTAGTATGGCCAGAGAACCGCGCGTCATGAGCAAGACCGTAAATTGTATGTGGCGAAGTCTTTCTCAGTGCTGGGAATCAACTCACCGAACTAGCTGACGTTTTGCGGATCTCACATCGGTGTACATATCAAGTCAACGCCATTCGCGCTGGTCAACGGACAACGATACTAAAGCTCCCGATCCGTCGAATCTCCCCGTTTTATACAACGGCTCGTATTCTGTCACCCGGCTGTCAAGTGACCCCCTTGTTGTCAACAATCGACCCCAGCCATGTCACATCTCAGACATTGTACATAGGCACATTTCTGAAGGCTCACCGGAGATGATATATAAACCTTGTCAAGCAAGGTGATAATTACCTTGTCAGCAATTAGCCGTCGTCATGCAAAACTCTGATGGCACACTCCTCACAACGTCTTCCCGTCCCGTTCCTGCGCGCCCCTGACCTGCAAGACTCCGGTGTCATGCAAGACCGCTCCCTCCCCGCCTTCCCGCGCGCGCCCTTGAATTGCAAGACTCCGCCGGTGACTCGCAAGACCACTCTGCGTCACGTCCCCGCGCACACACTCTGGCCGACAAGTTCACATTGCAGAGGGCGAGTGGTTATATGCTATTCACACCGTGTAGACGAAGACCAACACCAAAGTGAGCCGTTGTCGCCTATATTATCTTTTAGTACTTCCTCTTCATCTTTCATTTCGTTTTACCTTTTTGTCTTTTGTCTTTCGTCTCGCAGTCGACGGCGCGTTGACGTATATCTTATCCCATTATCGTATTGTCGTCCTGATCTGAGCTGTCGGGCATGTCTGTATCTAGGTATCTGAACGATTTCAGCAAAGCGCTCGCAGGCGAGGTCAGGATCCTCCGCAAGGAAGCTTCGGGACAAGCGGCGGCAGCTTCAGTTGTGCGTCCCCTTGCTCTTGTTCCTTCATTTCTCTTTGTTCACGCTTCTTCTACCTCCCCTCTAGTACTTGGCACGTTTTCACAATTAGTGGTTCTCTTGTCATCCCCGTGTCGTCCCTTGGCTTGGGTTGATTGTATCTCTCTACTTTTGCTTCTCGCTCACCTTTCGTCTTTCGATCAATCAATCGTCTGTGTGTATTCTGAAATGCCATTGTCAGTATTAACGCTCAACGGAAATGACGAACGATCGATGACGGCACTCCGTTCTGGTTCTTCAAGTTGTCCGACACACATCCAACCCACCCAGAACCCCCTGCGCCGCCCCCTCCAGCCGTGACACCCCCACCCATTGACGACCCGCCCGTCCTGCGTGTAAAGTCGTACATAAATCGACGCGACGGGAGAGAGTGCCTAAGAGCTTGCCTGTGCCCGCACCGCCGCCCGTTGCGGCGATCGAGGCGCCGAAACCTAATTTACCTGCTTGGGCACAGTGGAGGCATGAGTGTCTCGTGTTTTTGTATTCCTTGGAGTGCGGGTTGTGTTGACGCATACGGTTCGTGTCACATGTTTAGCCAACCCTGCGATAGCACCTCCCTCGACGGTCGCTCCGGCGCCTGTTTCGCCGCGTCCGATGACGCCTGCTGCGCGTCCTGGTTTATTTGGTGAGTGGTCTTGTTAGCTATGAGAGGCTGAGTCGATTGACCGACCGATGTTGATAGGTCCACCGACTCCGCCTCCCAAGTAAAGCCAAAGTCACGTTATTACGACCACGCGATGCATCTCGATGAACTTGTGATAACTCCCCTGCTCCTCCTGCTCCTCTCTCATCATTATCTAACCGCGACCTTGATCCGATTTGCAGCTTTCCGTGAGTCCCTAAACTCGTCTGTCCGTCTGATAGTCGATGTTCCATCACGTCTCTCCATCTCACCTATAAACCACCTGAATGTCCTTGTCTCTCTGTCTCTCTGACGTTGTATTCGAAGAGCTGAAACCTGTCTGTGTCGCTCAGCCGAATCCTCGTGATGGCGAGAAAGGACCCCACGTTGGCATGAACCAGCGTGGGTGCCGCATGGCAGCGAATAAGTGCCGGCGGGTACCCCGAAAGGGTCCTTCCTGCCCGATTAACCTGTGGGAATCACCTCCACCTCCCTTTCCTCTCCACCTCCATCTACGAGCAGGAAGCTTCCCTCCTCCCCACTCGTTATTGCCCCAATTGCAACCAATCTATCCGGGGTCGCGCCATCACATGCCACTAGCGCCTCTGTGAGTCGGCCAACTCCCTCGATAAGGCTTAAGATTGGCAGCTGGAACCCTAAACGGCCTCGGACGGGCAGCGGTAGGGGTAGCGAAGCCCCCTGACGAGAGCTTTCGCAGGCTCGAAACCGCTACTAACCCGCTCCCTTATCTGTCCCTACTCGCACTGTAGACCGTACCCTCTAACGGCCGGTCGCCCGACCCTAATCCTCGGAAAAGGGTGTCAGACGGACGAGCAAGCAGACCCGACCGCCCGAGTATCCTCTTCTCGCACACAGACCTAGCTCTAGGGGAGCGCGAAGCGCTCCCCTAGACCACCCATTTCCTTCCATTCTCTCTCTCATCACATAATTTAAAAAAGACTCACTATTGCCGTTGTTGTATACCAAAAATTCCGTCCATGTTTATGTACATACCTTGGCTGTGTGCGCATCCGAACACACGAGCTTCAAGTTTGAGCCCCACGGTGCCACCCCACAAAATGGTGTATATATTGAAGAGTCTTGTCGCATTGATGATCGCCGTCGAGTCTGCAGCGTACAACTACATATCAGAACCATTCCAAGAGGTTGGAAAGGTGTGGGAAAACTGACCATTGGACGCTCTCGGAGATGAAACGTTGAAACGTTGCCTCTTGTACATACTCAACACTCACATTGTGCAATGCCCACTCCCCTTCCGAAGGTCAACTCTCCTCAAGTGCAACTTATCGCCGACGAGGACCCTAATAACCTTAGGGCATACAACGTTTGTCTCAAATACGAAGTGGAACTTTCCGCGTTCGAGAACAAGCTGCGCTATGTTAGGATACTCGGCTTCTTACTGCTCCATGCACCCAATCGGGATGTTCGCTCGGAAGTCACCAAGTGCATACACTCGCGCAAGGACAGCAGTGACCTTACCGATATCGGTGCATTCTTTGAACGTAACGTCATCTTAACTTGTGAGTTCTCCCTTCACTCTCCTGCATGCTAACCTCTCTTCCGTCCTGTCCAGTTAAGAAGTACAAAAATCGAACGCCAAACCCCACCGAACACCCCTCCAGGCCTTCCTTTGAGGTAGTGAAGGGTGAAATGAAGGTCAACATTAATGAGGCCCCCAAGAATCACCAGGATGCCAAATATCGCGTCAGTGGGTGAAAGCGACCGTATTCTTCATCCCTCTTTCTCACAGCTTGCCTTCCACAGGCTCTCATTCGAGACAACTGGAGATGTGTCGTAACGGGTATACTTGACGAGACAGCTCCCGAGGATGTCATGGCCCAATCTGATTCGACGACCGGAGTGAGGACACAGTGTGCCCATATTATTCCAGAGGCTACATTTTTTGGTGTCGTCCCTAAATCCGGTGACAATACCAAGGTGCGTGGCCACAGGTGCTCGCACTACAGTGAGCAACTCACGTCTAGATGTTTAGCTTGACTATTCCGCTTCCATACTGGCCGTTCTCAAGCGGTTCCGTTATGACGTCACGCAGTTCAATGGGCCAAAAGTTCATTCCCTGACCAATGTCTTCACTGCACAATCCGATGTGCACGACAAATTTGATCGGCTGGATTTGTACTTGGAAACCACGGCGAGTTTTGGTATTGTCGCGTATACTTTGAGCTATAACACTCATCGAGTACCGTTTCACTACAGACCGAGGACCATCGTTATGAAGTCAAGTGTTTCGGTCTGAAACCCCCCAACGTGCGCCAGTTCGCCACTTTCTCAACCTCAGATCCCAAAAATCTTCCGGTTCCTTCGCCCGAGCTGCTTGCCCTGCACGCTACTTGCTGTAAAGTTGCTCACCTCTCGGGTGCCGCCGAATACATAGACGAAATTTATCGTGATGCAGACGAAATAGGTGTCTTGTCGACTAATGGCACTTCGGCGGACATACTCAAGTATATGCTGTCGTCCCTGTTGAAACCAGAACTCCATCACGACGACCCGACAAAACCCCTGGTGGGTTCTGTTTCAGGGTTTTAGTATCACCTGTGATTCCCGCATCTGATGTCTAATAAGAAGTGATGACAGTAGTGTAAGCAGCAAGTAACCGAGGATTCGAACATAGCGCAGCTTGTTCTCGTCTGCAGCCAGTTGCTTTTCCTATTCGAGACAAATGGCGCCAGTCAGGTCACTCGCGTTGTGTACGCGTTTTTTTGTCCTTACCTCTCTCTTTTAACTCTCAACGACATCAACAATACCGCCTAATCGTCACAAGGGTGCATCTCGCCGAGTCGCCGTATCCAGGTTATTCGCCCCACCGCTGCCCCACGTCAGAGTGTCTCTCACGTTATCATCCGTGGCGAAATAGAAGCACAAGCACGCTACCGAATGTGGTGAGCTCTTTTTCTTTTTTCCTTCTAGATGTTCCCGTGTTGTCAGGTGTTGAGACGTTCATAGGACCAGGACCGTCGAGAGAAGGTGACTAGCAACATTTGTAATACTAGTCAGGCCCCAGAGTTCTTCGCAAACATGGCCGCCATGTATGCCGTCTATCACAGTCCAGACGCACATCGCAAAGAAAGTACACTTGTTCATCCAGTTCAAGTGAGTGGAGTGCCGAGCGGCTTAATCCCTTGGGTGTCATTTCCTGTCCAGGAAATCCACCCCTTGCCAAATTCGGCTCGCTTGCGGCGAGTGACCAATGTTCGCACTGGCATTGCCGTCACACATGACTCATCGCCTCATCGTTCGACTAATCAGATCTTATGTGTCACTTACTAGTACGTCGTCCCGGTGGACATGCTTCGGGTTTCCCAGATAATCTCGATGGTATGCTGCGGGCAGTATATTGTGCTAATCCCTTACAAGGCTTAAACTTAGCAAAAGTGGCTAGGATCAAAGCTGTCAAGGTTGCGTGATTCTCTGATACAAATATTACCGACATACAGTAGCTGAACGTTGAACTACCGGTACTGGCGCAGATGGAAAGGTATAGTACTACCTCTAGACGATACATAGGTATTATGGCTACACACATCTGCTGTAAGGCCTCCTCGTACAACCCGAACTCCAAGTCAATCACACTTTGTCTTTCCGTCAGATCTCGACGTTACTGGTTCAAAAAGGCTTGCTCCAGTATTTGATATATCAGGGCTACCTGTTCGTTCCTCTGCACCATCTCGAGGCGCTGCTCCCGCAAGGCGTCGATTTCCTGAGCGACCGGGTCGAGTGGTGTCAATGGACCAAGCAGCGAATGAGTAGAAAGGGTTAATCCAGTGGTGTTGGAGGTTGTTGTCGGACTGGCATCAAGAAGGTTGTGGAAGCGCAACAATGACGACAGTGCGATAAACGTCCCTGTCCTGCCCACGCCTGCGGAGCAGTTGACCATGACAGGCGGGTCTGAATGCTTGCCTGCGCGAGAAAGCGGATCCTTGTTGACCTTATCAACCAGACGGAGAAATTTTAGCAAGCTAGCCTGATCTTCTTCTTCCGGGATCCCGTGGTCAGGCCAGGCGGTGTAAAGCATGTGGGTGAATGTAAAGGGTTCCGGGGGAACTCCACCCTCGGCAACGATGGACACCTTGCTCTGGATGCAGTTGGCGTCATCTATCAGCTTCTGCTCTTTCAAGGTTACAACGAGAGGTCGGGCGCTGATCCCGGCTTCCGGCGAGATCGTCATCGACTCGCCGATGATGGGAGGAAAGTACGGCCAAGCTTTGATGCGTCCGTTTTCAAAGTTGAGGGTCAGCTGTACGACGGTGTTCACCCGACTTCCCTGGGGAAACGATGCTTCCGACGACGGCCCAAGGGGCTGACCGAGCACGCTGAGGAACGCATGGGAGGTGTCCCGCAGGGGTGCCTGGGTAGCGATCCACCACTTCTGTCCGTGCAACTCTCTGACCCAGCTCCCGTTGAAATATCTTCCCTGTCCCTCCCCACAACCTAGGCAGGCGGTCTCGGAAGTGCCCACGACGACGCGCGTGCGATCATAAGGTTCGATGTTGGAGTAGCGGTTGCCCCACCGGTTTGCAGGATCGCGGCCGATCGCGACGGAGTAATGTTTGGAGAGATCTTTATTATCTGGCTGAGAGGCGGAGGGTATTCCTTGCGTCAACTTGCGCGACGAGAGTGGGATGTTGGCAGGGGGTGCATTGCGATAGCTTGAGCGTTCTTTCTCGCGTTTGGATAGTTCTATGAATACAGCACGCTGGTGGATAGGATCGCGGGCTTGGATGAGCCACGATGGTATGTTGGCGCTGAGATTGGTGGTAGACATTCAAGTTCAAAATGATCTGGAATGCGAGGGAGGGAGGGAGGGTAGTAGTGATACGTACCCAGTTCCCACGCCTCACAGCATATCCGAGTACTCAAAGTTAGCGTCCTTTGAAGGAGGGCGATGTCGAGCGTCTACAGGTCGCTCATAACATCGGACACCAAAATCAAGTCAGTTTCCTTTCTCTGACTCAGATCGGTCGATATCCCAAGCTGCGTACCAGAGTCAGCTCGATTCTAGACAAGACAGTTGGCAAGAAGCACCTGACGGACGGGAACCCAGAGACTTGTTGGACTTCTCACCAGGTGACCAGGTGTGATACACCCAGATATAGGGATCACACTGACTGACCGGCCATACAGGGCCTCCCACAGTTTATCCAACTCGTGTTCTCCGAGCCTGTACTCCCGCGAAGAATCGCATTGACCTTCCAAGGAGGATTCGTCGGCATCCAGTGCACGATAGAAATTGCTGCCTCTTCTGAAGCACCAGTATGGACGACATGGACCCATATACACCCAGAAGACGTCAACCGACGCCAGATATTTGAGCTTCCCATAGAGGGCAAAGATGTCCAGTGTATGAGGCTTGCGTTCGAAAAGAGCTCAGACTTTTTTGGTAGAATCACCATTTACGAGCTCAGCGTCGAGGGGGCGGAGTGACCTAAGCATTTTGTCCTTGAGACAGAGTAGCCTGGATGGTCTCACTCGAGGTGTGCAATCAACCAAACTGCATTATTTCGTTACAATACATGCGATGTGCCAAAGAACAAGATCTACAATTGACATGGATCTGATCATGGCATCCGTCTAGCTTACCGTCAGACTCGAGTGGGGCTCACATCAGGGTGGCTGGATGTTGGCGAACTGGTTCCCGCTTTTGGTGTCGCAGAGCCGAGCTTGCTGAGGCCAGAGGAAAGCAGAGAGGAAGGGAGCGATGACGGTGCCTGTCGACGCATGCGACTCGGGTGTGAGGATGACGCTTCCTGAACGCTTGATACGGTTGGCGAGTGAGTTGCAGCAAGGGAGCTCGCGCCTGTAGCCGCTGCTGGACCAAAGCTCGTCGTGGTTGAAGAGAACTTCGTTGAGGGCGCCGATGATGTCAGATCGGGGGTGGAAGGGATCACTCTGAGAAGGTTTCCGGTAACAAGACCAGCGAGAGCGTTCAGCAGGGCCTCCACGGTACTCTTAATATCGCCGACGAGTGCTGCACGAGGTTCACTACCTGAAGCGGTCATAGAAGGTGAATTACGCACACGTAGGGTCAAGACTCTGAGGCTGACGGTCTACGAGCGAGCTTGTGTCTTCAAGCGCTGGGTAACCTTGAACACCGGGTGCGAGCGAGGTGGCGAGCGCAAGGAGAGCAACAGAGACAAGAGTGAATCGCATGGTAGAAGAGCAGGTTGATTGCTTTGTTGTTTATAAAGGCGGGTGAAGAGGACGAGGGAGGGAAGAGAGAACAAAGGAGGGGGGTGAGGAAAAGAAGGGAAGAGAAATGGACCGCTTTTATAGACCGTCTGAGCTGGGCTGACATCGACGTCA
>JBBPOM010000692.1:0-19861 GCA_038091455.1 Leccinum uliginosum | reverse complement strand
TCAAGGCCATAAGGATGCCATGCTGTACGCATCGGACCAGCTCTTGAGCGAAGGCTGGTCAGGCTCAGTTCCGTTCGAGTATGTGCACGAGGTCTATTGGCCTGCACTGCTGGCCATGTGCGAAAGCCGAAGGAACGAGATGACACGGGTGTGGCGACAGCTCGGCGGTGAGGTGGGCATCAAGGAGTGGGACGTCAAGATTGGCGTTCAGGACGGTTTGACCGTGCCCGCTGCTGTCAACGGGAATACGCAAGCGTCGATGTAGAGGACCGAAACGATGATACTCCGTCTCTCAACGGAACCTTATATTTTGATACCGTATGTCACTTAAGATCTGTATCTCAGGATCTAAAACAAACAGTCCTGACCTGTATGGGTTGTATCTTGGTTTTTACAGAACAGGGCGACGTCGAAATCAATATACAATCTTGCAACTGAATATTATGGATGAGTCCGTTGCATTGCTACAATAAGTAATCTAAGGGAGAGTTAATCTTTCGGCGACAAGAGAGATCTTTGATGAAAAAGGCGCGGTGAAATATTCGGAGCCCCTGCCTTTTTCATCTGGTAGATTGGCGGGTTCATAAGATTTCCCACACGGAATCAGCACAGACGATCAACTCCTCCACGCGACCTATGATACGTGGCCCGTCTGGCCGTCTGGGGAACTAAGGTACGACGGACGAAAAAGTTGACTTGATCTTGCGCTTGTATGTAGTGATTTGCCCGCACCGCCCATTACATGGTGGCACTCTGGGCAGACCAGGGCGAGCGGGACGCGATGGTGGCCTCGTCGGATCAACTCATGAGCAAGGGCTTCGAGTTGTGAGCATGAGGTCTACTGGCCTGCGCTGCTGGTCATGTCCGAGAACCAGAGGAAGGAGTTGACTCGGGTGTGGCTCGGCGGGGTGGTGGGTGTGACGTCAACGTCGGCGTTCGCGACGGATTGACCGCTCCCGCCGCCGCATCAATGGAGACAACCAAGCATTCTGAGTGTAGATCAAGGACCCAATCACTCATACCCAGTATACCCTGCACTTTTGATACTGTTTGAAGAGAATCCATGTCTTTCTTACTTTAGATCATCGATCAATGGGGGGAACCGCGTATGAAGATACATGAAATACCGTGGGATCCGACCAGTCCCGATGACACCCATGAAGTTCACAGATAACTTGAAGTGACTTGTCTCACTTTTTTGAATGGCAGCTGTACGTGGCCGTATTATTATGGTGAGCCCTTGACCTGGTGAGAGTCTTCAGGGTACAAACTTACAAACCAATGCAGGACGCTCTGATTTTCCGTCCGTGGAATGAATAATGTGCGGTGAACGTTCACTGAGGTCTTGAATTGACCTGCCTTCTGAAGCAGGGCCTCATGGTTCGCTTCGCAGTAGCCGAGGTTTCATATCATCCAAGGGAGGACTTCGAGGACGGGCCCAATACCCGTCCTAGGGAATGGCTTGTTCGCTTCCCGACTCGACTAGCTCGACTAGGGATCATCGATGATCCTTCTTTTCCCTTTGTCACACCTGCGATGTCTTCGTCCACCGTCCAGACGCCTTTCCCCGTCCCATCCTGTCCAGATGCTCCTCCACCCCCCAAGTTATCAGAGAAAGAGCAAGCGGGGTACGACGGCGTGCTCGCCCACTTTTCCAACCCAGACTATGTGCTGCCTGGCGTCGACACCGAAGAAGGCACGCTGATGGAAGAAGAGCGAATGTGGCTCGTTCGTCCACTCTCCTCTTTTCCTTCCCAATACTCACATATGGGGGGGCCTAGTCGTACGAATGCATCCTGCGCTTCTTGCGTGCGGCGAAATACGATCCATCAGAGAGTGTCAAGCGCCTCGAAGCGGCCCTCAAATGGAGGCGAGACTTTGGTCTCTACGCCCTCGTCACGCCAGAGCACGTCGAACCCGAATCCACGACCGGCAGCATGTTCCTCTTTGGGTACGACCCGCACGGCAGACCGCTCGTCTATTATTATCCTAGCAAGCAGACTTCGGGAGAGGGTCAGCGACAACTCCAGTTCATCTTTTGGATCATCGAGCGCGCCATCGAGTTCATGGGCCCCGGCGTTGAGTACGTTCCGCTTTCCTCTTCTTTTTCCACTGACTTTTTTTTTGAACGCCCCCCCACTCACTTCACGCGTCCCAGATCGATCGCATTCATGGTCGACTTTGCAGACAAGGCAAAAGCACCCTCCTTTTACGTCTCCCGACATATCCTCTACAACCTCCAAAACCACTACCCCGAACGCCTCTCCATAGCCGTCATCGCCCGCTCGCCCTGGCTCCTCGCCGCGTTCTGGAGACTCATCACGCCGCTCATGGACCCCGTCACGCGCTCCAAGCTCGTGTTCGACCCGTTCGCGGACGAGCAGGGGCTGTGGCGCTCCGCACAGGCGAGAGATCGGCACTGTGACGGGGAAGAGGAGGAAGAGGAGGAGATGTTGGTTGCGTCGGATCAGCTCGTGAGCGAAGGGTTAGGGGGGTCGGTGCCGTTCGAGTATGTGCATAAGGTGTATTGGCCTGCGTTGCTCGCCATGTCGGCGAGTCGGAGGAAGGAGTTGACGAGGGTGTGGCGACAGCTCGGCGGGGCGGTGGGCATCAAGGAGTGGGACGTCAAGATTGGCGTTCGAGACGGTTTGACTGTACCCCATGTCGTCAACGGGAATACCCAAGCGTCAATGTAGACCAAGATATCTGGTCTCATTGTATGTAGTTGGATACCTTGTAAGTTGTATTGTACTATGAGTGTAAATTAGAGCAACCACACCAGCATCTGTACGCTACGAAATTCAAGGCAAAGATATGAAATCGTCATTGGGGTCATCAGTACAGACGAGTAACATTAAACAAATAATCTAGGGGACAGGGATTTGAGCAGCCTTTCGACGACAGCCTTGTAAGAAACAAGAAAAAAATGAAGGTGAGAGAGATATCATATTTAAGAAATCCTATTCACAACCTCCCCAACCATTTTTTTAAACCTTTCACGATTCAACGTCCTCCAAAACAGACGGTTGTGGCGTCCCACCGAGGCGCTCGCCGTGTACACGGAATCGGTACAGACAGGTGTACTCCTTCTTTCCCCAATTGTTCTTGATAACGAGCGCGACGACACCGAAATCGACACCGAGATCTTGGATCTCTTGGCGCACGGGGAACGTCTGGATGTTGGACGGCGCATCGATGTCGTAGGTAAAGGAAGCTAGTCGGATGTACGGCTGGCTCGCAGGAAGCGTGGGTGGATACACGTCTTCGCCGGATTCTTCGGGCATCGGAGAACCAGATTCCTCCGCGATTCTCATGGATTCTGCAAGCTGGGCAGCTCGCTCGGCCCTAAAGGCAGCGACCTTTTCGAGGTTCTCCGTGCCTTCCACGAGTCCCCACACTTCCATGTCCCGAGGGGCGGTCCGCAGGTCAAACGCAACCTCTCTTGCGACGTGGTCGATCGTGATGTCGGTGATGAACGCAGGGAATGAGAGCGCAACGCCGAGCTGACCAAAGTCACCACCCATGGGCCAGCAGAGCCCACTGTGGATGTCTTGGTGTAGCGCTGTGATCGGTGACCGGCCCATCTCACGCCCGTGGCCAGTCATCCAGCTGAGCACCGATCCCCGCAACGTCGTCGGGCGCATCTCGAGGGTATTCGTGGTGAGACTCGGTATAGGACGTGCACCCGCAGAGTGGAGAGCAAAGTCAGCGCGAGAGACGATATCGCGAGTGGTAGACCGCACGACGGCGGTATCCACGAGTTGGGATATCAGACCAGTCACATCGGTACCATCGCTGGACTTGATGACAAGACCCTTTCCAGAGCTGACCGCGGAGGAGAGTTTGGACCACCACGCTGGTCCAGAGTGCGTCGAGTCTTTGTTGGTATGCTTTGACACTTCCAGGGCTTCCTTGATGCCTCCCTCGACGCTACCCACGCGCTCTTCGAGGGCCTTTAATTTTCTGCGTGCCTCCTCATCGTTAGTTGGTGGGAGTGGCAAGGGTGGCGGTGATGCCTCCCGAGGGGCAGCTTCGACCGCAGCCAGCTGTGCTTGGAGCGCATCGACTTGTCTCTTGACGTCTGAGAGGCCGTGCCTTGCGGAAGCTTGAAGGTGGGACTCTGCCTCTGCGACACGTTTTGCCTCCTCGCGCACGCGAGCTTCGAGAGCGTATACCCTGTTCACGACCTCTCCGTGTGCGCGGGTTTCGAGATCCTGCTGAGCTCGCGCTCGTTGGTGGTCGAACGACAGACCAGAGAATGCGGATTCGATGTTCTGCAGCCTCGCGACGAGCTCATCGAGGTTGGCGATGGGCGTTTCGGGCGCATGGTACGGGTTCGGGGAGGAACGATGAGGAAGTAGTTGGACTAGCGGATCGTAGAATTGGACGTATGCGAGGTAAACCACGAGCGCGAAGACGGCGAACCGCACAAGGTAGATGAATGATTGAGAATCAAAGGAGAGTAAAAGCGACATTGGCTTGTAGAAGAAAACGTAGACGGTCGATCCCAGGATACGCCCGACTACCAAGAAAACGAGTGATATGGTGCGTAGCGTCCATTCGAGGACGAAGAAGGAAAACCTTGTGGTTCTGTTGACCAGACGTCCGAGGATACTGCCGACGGAGAAATCGGAACTGCCGGGATCAGAGGTGGCGGTAAGGCCGTCCACGTCGGGAGGTTCGTCGCTCTCGAGTATGACCTCCAAACTAGATTGAGCACCAGAAAGACCGTCCTCAAGCTCCAGGGGAGATTTGGACGGTGGAGGGACGGAGGAACGGGGCACAGAGGATCGTGAGGGGGGTGGGACGGAGGTGCGTAGGAAGGGCTCGCTGACTGCGGGCTGTACCTGTACAGACGACTGCTAGAGAGGCGTCAGAGAATGTGCGTCGTTTTGTAAGTGGGAAAGCTGACCTGTTCGCTGCCAAAGCTGCTCTCTTGGTCGTCCTCTGCATCGTCTGCTTCTGCGTCGCCGCCTCTGGAACCTCTCTTCCTTCTTCTGCGCTTATCGTAGCCAGCTACTGGAAGGGACGTCAAGGCGGCTGGTCCGAGATCCTTTTTCTTTACCCTTCGCCTGCGCTTCTTGCCGTCATCGTGCATCTGGTCGTCTGACTCTTCTAGGTCAGACTTGGAGGGACGGTATGCCTTGTTGTCGAGGGACATGCGGTTGCGCCTTTGGTTGGCGGATATCTTGCGGGAAGAGGACTGTTCGTCGTCCTGTGCGCGCTGTCGCTGGAGCTCCTGGTAGTCACGGTCGAGTTCGTCGTAGTCAAGGCTAGACTCTTTGCCGTTTGTGGTGGCAGCGGATACGTCTGCGGGTTCTGTGGAGCGTTGACGGAGATAAAAGGAGGTAGCGGTGGTGATGGCACGCTTGGAAGCGTCGATGACTTGTTCAAAGGGGCTCTTTGCGCGCTCGAAGGACTGGGATTGGAGTTCCTCTGGCTCGGAGTCGTCGGATACGTGGTGAGTGAGAAGGGAGTTGTGCTTGGTGAGGGGTTTCCGCTGGGCGAGACGACTTGGTGGAGGAGCGAGACGACGTGAGGAAGTGGAGTGAGTTTCCTTTTCGTACTCGACGGAGGTGCTGCGAGGGACGTTGAGGGCTGTCTGCGAGCCCGAGGCCCAAGCGCTGTTTGGGTTGTTCATGTCGACTGCCCGGTTGAAGGCGGCGGCGATGTTGACTGAGGTGTCCTTGACCGACCACTTTTCTGGGTGGATGTCGCGCTTGAGACGTGCGTAACGGACGAGTGCAGGGTCGTCCTGTTGTTGATCCAGTTTCGGTGGTGGTGAGCGGGGACGTGGAAGGTGCGGATGTTGAGATTCTTGGTGTTTGTTGAGAAAAGTTTTGTGATCTAAACGTCTGACTTGACCGAGTGTAGTGCCCGAGAAAGACATCAACAAACCCAACACGTCCTTGTCTCGCTATCAAACACGTGTTGTCTCGTATTTACTACTACCAACTACTACTACCCCATTAATCTCACTGCACAATAGAAATCTCAGCTCGCGTTCGCATTCTTGTTCCACACTCACCAAAAAGTAGTCCGGAGCCCGCCGCGACACCAGTGGCTCTCCAGCCCGCGGTGCAGGATCAAACTGAAGGCTGTCCACCACACCATAAGCGTCCCTCTCACACGCGACAAAAATTACACCCACAATGTGTACGACAGTTTTTCATCAATCTCCATGATCGCAGCCTGATTCCCACATCGGTAGCAGTAGTTTGGAGCACTGAAAATCGTCACCACGTTCCGGTCCTGTCCCCAGCTATATCCTGCACGCCATGTCAGCACCGCAGCCAACGCGCGTCTCGTCCCTACTCACCCTCCATCACAAGCTGGTGGGCCCGCGCCACCAGCGTCAGCCCGTTATTGTGATTGAATGCCTCTGAAATATCCTGTCCGAAAGTGTACCCCGCCCCGCGGGGTGATATCCCCCAGCCACTCCGATCATCGGGATCCGACCACAGCAGATCGCACATGGGTCCTTCGTGTGGCACCTCTTGCACACGATCAATTGATCGAACATGGTCGAGCGTGTCGATCGATGGCGAGAGCCCGCCATGAAGACAAAATATCTGTCACGTGCTCAGCGTGGATGGTCATCCTCTGTCCAACACTCACTTGGTTGTCAATCAGCGCCGTCAAGGGCAGGAAATCGAACAAGTCCGTAAAGAACCGCCATACGTTGGCGTTTCCGTATTTTCGCAAACACTCGTCGTAAAACCCATACACCTGCGTGATCTGTCTCGACTCGTGATTGCCCCGCAGAATCGTAACGCGGTCCCGATACCGCAGCTTGAGCGCGACAAGCAGCGTCACAGTCTCTACGGAATAGTATCCACGGTCCACATAGTCGCCCATGAAGAGATAGTTGGTATCCGGTGAGTTCCCGCCGATCCGAAAGAGCTCGGAGAGATCGTGCTGTACGGGTCAAAGGGCGACTCGATCAGGGAGAGATCACGCCAAACAGACTGCACCCACAAACTGGCCGTGGATATCACCGCAGACGGTGACTGGGCACCTCACCGGCTGCACGTTGGATTCTTCCATCAGGATCTCCCTCGTCTGCCAAGTGGGTCAACGACGATCATGACGGTGTAGCCAGAATACGTACCTTGTCGCACAGTTTCTTTACGTCTACTTCTGTGAGTTGTTTGCATTGGCTGAGCTGTTCGATCCAGCCGTCAATTTCGTGTTCCATCTTCAAGAATTGCGTTGTTTTGTGTTCAAGTCCAAGTCGTCTAACCCAAGTCACATATGTCACACTACCCTATCGAGTACAGGTCACGTTTACAATCGGTCACGCTCGCGTTCTGCCATGGCTCAACCAGAAGCTGTCTATGCGACGGACGAAGTCAGTCCAGCTTTTTACTACTCTGCGATAGAAATAACTCACGACTGACAGTATGGAAGACCGTTCATCATACTCAGAGAACAGGGGAAAAAGACCAGAAGTCATGGCGTAGAAGCCATCAAGGTTGATTCATTCTCGTCAAAGTGTGCACGCACTCACATCAGCTTCAGTCGCACATCCTCGCAGCGAGGACCGTCGCAAACATCATCCGTACATCCCTCGGACCCCGTGGTACGTCCCTCATCGCGCACGTGATCCGATCTCATCCCTCGCTCTAGGTCTCGACAAAATCCTCATCTCCCCCGACGGCGACATCACCGTCACAAACGATGGCGCCACCATCCTCGGCCAGATGGAGGTCGAGAACCAAATCGCAAAGCTTCTCGTTCAGCTCTCAAAGAGCCAGGACGACGAGATCGGCGACGGCACAACCGGCGTCGTTGGTGCGTACTCTTCTTTCAACTCCTACTCGCGTTCAACGTTCCAAAAAGTACTCGCCGGCGCACTCCTCGAGCAGAGCGAATCACTCCTAGACCGGGGTATCCATCCCATCCGTATCGCAGACGGCTTCGACAGGGCATGCAAAGTGGCCATCGAACAGCTCGACCGCATCTCAGATCGCGTCGAGTTCTCTTCCCAAAACAAGGAAAATCTCATCAAAACAGCCATGACGAGTCTTGGCAGCAAAATGTGAGTGCTCTCGTCCCTTCCCCGACCTGTCCTGATGTATCCTCGACAGCGTCTCGAAGGAGATCAAGCAGTTTGCACAGATCGCCGTGGACGCAGTACTGACCGTCGCGGACATGGAACGTCGCGACGTTCCCTTTGACCTCATCAAGGTGGACGGAAAAGTCGGCGGCTCTTTGGCCGACACCACCCTCATCAAGGGCGTGCTCATCGACAAGGACATGTCACACCCACAGATGCCCTCGTCCGTCAAAGACGCACGTCTTGCAATCCTCACCTGTCCATTCGAACCCCCGCGCCCAAAGACAAAGCACAAGCTGGACATCACCAGCGTCGAAGAGTTCAAGCGACTCCGAGATTACGAAAAGGAGAAATTCGAAAACATGATCAAAATGGTAAAAGACACTGGCGCAAACCTGGTCATATGCCAGTGGGGCTTCGACGACGAAGCGAACCATCTACTCATGCAGAACGAGCTCCCAGCCGTACGGTGGGTCGGCGGACCAGAGATTGAAGTAAGTCCATATCCACAACCCAATGTCCGAGTTGTAACACGCCTCCCAGCTGATCGCTATAGCTACGCATGGCCGGATCGTTCCCAGATTCGAGGAACTCACACCGGAAAAACTAGGTAAAGCAGGCATCGTGCGCGAAGTCACCTTCGGAACGACCCGGGACAAGATGCTTGTCATTGAGGAATGTGCCAACACTCGTGCTGTCACCATCTTTGTCCGCGGATCGAATAAGATGGTAATACCATCTATCCCATGCGCTGCACGTCACTCACCATTTCTTCAGATCGTGGACGAAGCAAAGCGGGCGTTACACGATGCTATATGCGCCGTCCGGAATCTTGTCGTCGACAACAGAGTCGTTTATGGTGGTGGAGCCGCAGACATCAGCTGTTCCATTGCTGTGGCCAAAGCTGCCGACGAGGTGGACAAATACAATGTTCAGCATGGATTTCTGACTGACTCTCATTTAGATCCCCTCAATAGAACAATATGCAATGCGCTCTTTTGCCGCTGCTCTCGATGCCGTACCCCTAGCTCTTGCAGAAAACAGCGGTCTCTCACCGATCGAGACGCTTGCCCACGTTAAAAGCGGGCAGGTGACGGAGAAGAATTCTCGTTTAGGAATCGACTGTGCTGGTCAAAATGAGAACGGTACGGATCAAAACGACTTTGCTTGCACATCAATGTCTCATTCATACGCACAGATATGAAGAAGCAGTTCGTGTACGACCCACTGATCTCAAAACGACAGCAGTATCTGCTTGCTACGCAAGTACGTACATCATTTCGCCTCCTTTGCACTTCTCTGACCTCGGAGTTCCAGCTCGTGAGGGCAGTCCTCAAGATTGGTAAGCGATTGTGTTTCTCACCCCGAACCGAGATGAATGTTGTTTCTTTCAGACGACGTGATCGTTACCAGTGAAGGGGACGAATGATTATGGACCTCTCTAGAGTTTCCATCCAGACACTTAGCAAACCATTCATGTAATCATACAATTGTCAGAGGCAGAATCCATGCCATGCTTATGATTTCTTCCGAGGGAATAATGATACACAGAGAATACTTCTCATCGATGTGAACAAGATCCGAACCGATGCGGTTCGTGTACCCCTGATTGATATCAGGCCGCATCTGCTACTATAAAACAGGCGAAATGATGGCCTTTTTTTTTTCGCACTTTTGACGTTCACCTTTGCGCCACATCGTCATCAATGGGCGCCCCCGATTCACTACGCGTCTTGGAAGAGAGCCCTCTCAACGCCGAGCCGAAGTCTCTCGCCGAGCTCACTAACCACGACATCACGCCATCGCATTTGATCTATGCTCGTAATCACTGTACGTAGTTCCTCTGCCGCACAAATCGCCCTTTGCCCCGTTCAGACTTTTTATTGCCAATTGCCCCGTAGCTGTCATCGTGGACTTTCGTTCCAATGCCGAGGACCTCGTCGTCAAAATCGACGGAGAGATAGACGGCGTCGAGACGCTCGACCTCACGCTGAGCAGAGTGCGAAACGACTTTTCACAAAAACAAGTCGTCGCCGTCCTCGTCGTACGTAGTACTAGTATCCTGCCGCCCAGTTATCAAACTCACGAAACACCAAGTGCGCCGGGAATCGCAGAGCCAAGATGGCCCAAAAGACGGGCAAGGACGTTCGAGGGGTAAAGTGGTCCGAGGGTACGGCCGCCAACCTCCGCTGGACTGGCGCGCCGCTGCGAGAGATCCTCCGCACCGCGGGCGTCTCAACGGACGACAGCGCGTCGTGGAAGGGACTTCACGTGCGCTTTGCCTCGCACGTCGCGCCCTGCGACTCGGCAGAGTGGTATGGCGGCTCGATCACCCTGGAGAAAGCGATGAGCGAGGACGGAGACGTGCTCCTTGCGTACGAGGTATCGTATCGCCGTTTTATTTGTTTATTCACTTTTCTTTGATCCCGCGTTGACGCTGCTTGAGTAGATGAACGGCGTGCCGCTGTCACCCGGACAGGGCTTCCCCTTGCGTGTCGTCGTTCCCGGGTGCTATGGCATGCGCTGGGTCAAATGGGTGGATCACATCACCATCTCCAGATCCGAGTCGCCCAACTTTTTCCAGCAGACCGATTATAGGATATTGCCCGAACAGGTGCGTTCCCTTTTTCCACACACGTCGGTCGCGCGAGATTCTGACGCGTGCTCATCTAGGTGACGAGCATGGCGATGGCGAGCGCGCAAGGCTGGTGGTCCACCGTCCCGTCGATGCAGAACCTGGACTGCAACTCGGTCGTGACGAGCGTCGAGCGCGTTCGACACGGTTCAGCCCCGTCGGCGGGTCTGGACGCGCTGACGATCAAGGTGCGCGGGTACGCTTACTCGGGTCGGACGGTCAAGTCCGTCGACGTCAGCGTGAACGGCGGGTCCTCGTGGTACCCGTGCGAGGTCAAATACCAAGACGGGCGATGGAGCTGGGCGATATGGGAGGGTTCGGTCGATCTCATGTCGGACGAGGAGAACGTGAACGATATGTTGTTGGCGCAGGACTTGGCCGGGGGGCAAGGAGGGAAGAAGAAGCTGACGGTGGAGGTGCTCAGCCGTGCCACGGACTGTGCGGATCGCGTGCAAAAGTTGGCGTGTCCTTGGAATTTGCGTGGCGTTGGGTATAATGGAGCTGGAGAGGCGACGCTGGACGTATATCTGTAGACTATATGCATAACATACCCCTCTCTCTCTCTCGCACGGAATCATGTATGTTAGTCTATTTGTAGCGGGTCTGCCAGTTGCTTGGATGATCGTGCATTGCGTTTGGTCGTGTACTCTGTGGCATGCCTGTTGTTGGGTGTAACGTTGACGTCGCCCCGTGGGGCCCGGCGTTTCACTTCTCGTGTTGTACCTCTCCAGCGGCGCCACCGCGCCGCCGGTGCGTGATAGAAGATGAATATTTCGTCACTGCGTGGAAGGTTGTTGCTTGATGGCACACATCGGTGGACGTGAAACATCGTGGACCGCACCCGTCCACATAGCCTTGGATTCTAGTTGTCAAAGTGCTGCGGACCGGGCGACGTTTCGACGTTCGACGTTGGTCCGAATCGACCAGAGCTCGGTTGACAAACAATGCAATATTCACATTCAAGATCACATAGTAGTACAGGTAGTAATCAACACCGTTGCATCACGGAACGGTCATTTTGTGATGGGGTTTCCAAGTCAAGGTTTACATGGCCATGTAGCCGTACGTAGAAGAATTGGGCTATAAAAAAAAGAATTAGAGAAAAACTTTGGTGGAATGCGTTTGATCTCACCTTAACCATCAAAATGTGATTCTCTCCGATCATGGCAGCCTCCCAGCCTTCATCCGAATGCGCGAGTGTGACATCACAAACACGCCCAGGTAACATCGTAGTGACTTGTTCGTCAAAGGCGTCACACCGAGTACCAGGTATGGACTCCTTCGCCAGCCTCTTCCACGGTATCGAAGAATTGATTGTCGTTTTGAAGTGCTTCTTCGCGGCGTAAGGATTGAAATCGTAGACTCGCGCCTTGTGCCCATTTTTCCACCGTAGCCATTGGATGTATTTCATACCATAGGTGTAGCAGACCCATGTCTCCGATGGCTCTCTGCAAATCATACGTGTTGCACTTGGACCCCAACCGTACCAGGCGAAGCTCCGAGGTGGTAAATTGTGATGGAACTCGACTGTCTCAAGTAATGTGGACAGGGGCACAAATAAGACCGTACTCTGGCGAGTCTCGGCCACGATGACATGCATAGAAATCGTGAAGATCAACTGCTTGCGGGAAACATAGAAAGGAACCTCTGAACCGGCGGGTGGTCTCCAAGACGGTGTCGGGTCCGACCGAATCAAGAAGTATTCTACAACTCCGTCCAGTTCGGGATATTGGAATTCACATACGTAGGGAAGGTCTTCCAGTGGGTTGACGGGTTTCGTGAATGCTCCTATCCTGAACACTTGCAAAGTGGGCGACAAGTTTGTTTGGAGGATTGCTGCAAGAATCAAGTCCTCCGTCATGAAGGCAAATGATCGAAAGGATGAAGTATGGATATACTGCGCGTAGAAAGTATCAGAGGTGAGGCCAACAAATAGAGCGCAAATTACTGACAACTTCCTGGTGTCCGGTCTTCCAATTGTAAACAAAGAATGAACTTAGAGATGACATATGATCTTGATCATGACAGAGGACAGCAAAGTGGTCACCACAGATCTGCATCAGAAAGGAAAAGTCGGCATTCGCTCCCACCACCTCGTGGTTTATCTGTGACACAGCGGCGTCTGGATGAGGATCCCCAGAAAGAGTGCGTAGATGGATTTTGCATGGCATGGTTGAACTGGTTATAATATTGTCAAGGGGCAGTACGAACGATATTGAACATCATACTCACGCGGTACCAGCTAGTTCGATGGAGGCAATGAGATTTTGAGAGGTATCCATTGTGAAGTCACGGATTCTAAATTCAAGAGGAGCCGTCCATTTTTTTTCTTCTATGCCCTTGAGTTTGCATGGTAGCTGGACAAACGATATTCCAGCCTGGCTTGCTTGTGCAAGGACGCCACCTGTGAATTCCCAGCAGTGACCATCCAACTTGGGTATGGTTCCAGATGAGGACCATTTCATATCATTCCATGCTTGGTTGTACTTTCGTAAAATGTTCAACCGGGTGGCGATGGCCATGGATGATTCTTTGTTATCTTCCATGCAGGATGCAAATAGCTCGATCTTGTAGCATAACTGGGCGTTTCCTAGGATGATAGACCTGAACAGCTTGCAAACCTAGTTCGAACAGCGGAGTGGCAGATCAAAAAAATGCTGACGGTGAAAGATGGCACGAGGATTGTACCATGAACCTACCTGCATACATCCCAAGAGAGATGAGATGTCAAGTTGATTGAAAGTCAACCCGATCAGCTCATCTGGCAGTGGAAATGACATGGTGTTCAGTAAGCACTAGTTGTTGATTGCAAAGGGCTCAAGTGGCGGCGGTATTTGGCCCCAATAAATAGTTTGACGTGACATGTGACACGTTCACCGAACCTCGACTCGGATGGTGTAAAGAAGTTCGACAACATATTTGCTCGTCAGTACCGCAAGTGTTTGACTGACAGTGGACCGTCAAAGCACGAGGGCCATGAACATCATGCGTTGGAAGGGGAATTATGGGTTGATTGATTCAGACCAGGTTGCATTTCATCGCAGTGTACATTTGCTCTCCGGTAGGATTGGCCAGACCATGATATATATAAATATATGTATAGCGTTCAGACTTGGGATCGTTTCGGCGGGCCCACGATCGCCTTCCGATCTATTTCCCATCGTCTACCACCCCATCCATCGATATCCCTCCATACGAATCATACTTGGCATCCACCAACGATGTACCCTCCGATCGAACCGTTTGAGAAAGGAAGACTTAACGTGCAGATCACCCCAACGTTCGCCCACTCGCTCTAGTATGTCTGTCGTTGCGTGACCATCAAGTGCTTACACTCACTTGTCCCGAACCCATCATAGCTATGAAATCAGTGGAAGCAAGAACGGTGCCCCAGGTGTGCTACCTACCCTGTGAATCCGTAGCGCGTTGTGTTGATTTCCTCCCCATAGTCGTTTTTCTTCACGGGGGACCTGGTGGTGGTGTAGACCCCAAGGATAGACAGTTCTTCGATCCAGAGAAATACAAGGTCTGCATCTATGTCTCGGTTACGTTTCCTTACAAAGTAACGACTCTCCCTGCACCAGATCGTCTTGTTTGATCAGCGTGGCGCTGGTAAATCACTCCCGTTCGTTAATCACGAATCCGCAAGGATAGATCGATGTATTGATCTGTAGTGCAGGAGTGCTTCTGTTGAACACAACACAACTTGGGACCTTGTCGCGGATATCGAGCGTCTTCGCGAGAAGCTGGGGGTTGAAAAATGGCATGTGTTCGGCGGTAGCTGGGTATGTTTCGATCTTTCTCCTATGGTCCCACCAAGCCATCGTGACATTTATTGGCAGGGGTCGACGCTTGCGCTAACATATGCACAGGTGAGCGCAGTGAATATTTGTCGCACGAAATCAACGTGAACTTTGAAAATAGACTCATCCGACAAAGGTAAAGAGTCTCGTCTTGCGGTGATTCCTTTCAGCATCATAGTTTTCCAATGATTTCGCTCACGACTTGGATGTAGTGGTATCTTTACCCTCCAGAAGAGGTTAGCAGATGTTCCAATCTTCTTCCATTAGTATGTACTGAGGGTTCCCAGCGAGCTCCGCTTCTTTTATCAAGATGGTGCTTCTCATCTCTTCCCAGAGGAATGGTAGGTACTCTCCGGGCCACCACTCCGAACTTGAAGGTTCACCCATTGTTTATTCATTGATTTTTTGATGTTATCCAGGAATCGTTACATTGTACCTGTGGATCCTTCCAAGCGAGATGACTTGGTGACAGCGTACAGCACACTTCTCAATTCACCGGAAGCTGAAACGAGGCTACAAGCTGCAAAAGCATGGTCTAGATGGGAGTATGTGGTTTCTTTCAACTAATTTGGCGACTTGATTACGATCGGTGATCTGCTGATGCACAGGATGGCCACCTCCAAGTTGTATGTCAGTGAAGACATGCTCAAACGGGCAGAGGAAGACACGTTTGCACTGTGTGTCCCCCCATGAGCATCAATTATGAGCTCCCTCCTTGACCGCGGCATGTACAGCGCCTTTGCACGCATTGAAAACCACTATTTCGTCAACGATGTCTGTATTGAATCTTTGTGTATTAAGAAAAACGTTAACTAGTCGCAACAGGGGTTCATGCGAGATGGCCAGCTCTTGGATGAACAGGGTATCGCAAAGATGCGAGTAGGCTGCCCCTCTCATGTTCACGTTTACTGACACGCATACGTAGTCGGCACATACCCACGATTGTCGTACAGGGAAGATATGATGTCGTCTGTCCCGTATGTTCCCCACTGCTTTCGCATCATTTCTTCCTTTGTGACCTGCTCCGTCCTAGGCGACGACAGCCTGGGCGCTCAAGGCAGTCTGGGAAGCGAAGCCTTCGAAGTCATTCAAGTTAAACATCGTTCCTGATGCAGGGCACTCGTCGCGTGAGCCCGGAATAGAGAAGCTGCTGGTCGAGGCCGCAGACGAGGTTGTTGCGAAGTATTGACTGTTGGCCGCTTGGCGACTCGGATTGTAGCAGTATTAAGAATGTTGTACAGTACGAAATGGATGTCAGGTAGATTTATCCCACAGCCCGGACCGTCGGTTGAGTCTATGTCAACATGCGACAAAAACCCAAACTGGCAAAAGTAGATCAGCCAAACTTGAAGCTTTGAAGCCCCTCTTTGCTTAGTCTCGAGCCGTCATAGGAAATTCGGGAAAACACGAGAAGCAAATGTTCTACAGCGCGGAAAATTCCGACACCAGTAAGCGCTTCCCACAATGGCTCGAGACTACTCTTTGCTGCATCTTCCATTGCCAAAGTGATTGTTGGACATCCTTACCAATGTTCTTACATCAACCGCAGCTGCAGTAGCATCACTCTCCGTCTTCTCTGTTTCTCTGCGTGACAGCGAAGGCACAAGCACTGAGTCCCCCAGAAACCCTGCCATCGAATGGCAACTCATCTGTTTAGGCAGACTGTCGTGTAGTAACCTCTCGTGTATTCGTGTTGGTATCCCTTGATGGTTTCAGGTGTGTGCCATGCCTGCTCTCAGATGGCAACTTTCCTTGATGTCTTGTTCAGATCAGATTACTTACTTAGAGGACTTACGCCCAATTTTACCGACATTAGCAAGTGAAGTATACATGCTGAATACATGAAACGTATCTTCCCAGTAAGTCGTGATAATCCCTTCGAATCTCATTCTCCGTAGGTCTGTTAGTTTGAATCAAAGTAGCCTATGATGGCACGCCATTCTGCGTCGTGCAGCACTTTCCACCACTGAAATCCTCATGTTGAAATGTCCTTTATCTTTCCCTGCACGAATTCATCCGTGTACGGGACAGCTTAGCTTATTGATATTATATCTGACTGACAGGATCTTTTCGTTGTAGACACTTATTCCCTAGAGTCAACCAAGCCCCAACACATTGCTGCCATTCCATTATCATTGGACGCTCCTGTATGTTCTTATCCTTCCGTGCCTATTCGCATGTTGTGATTCACATACTATCTGTCTGATATTCTGCTCTTTCCGCCTTGTTGTCGTTGTCGATGCGTGCGACTTGACATATTGTAGGACTGGTTTGTACGCAGAATCACATGGGATCGTCACAAATGTGTGTGATCCATTACAATTTATTTTGCATTCCCTGGAGTCAGAATGGACCCTCGACCATCTCGCACGGTACATCTGATCAGAACTCAGTGCTGAAAATTCTATCCTCAGGATTTCTACGATCCTCAGTATCCGTATGCCTTTGTCGATAACCAACCTGGGGCAGATGAACATCATTGGTGGTTTGGTGAGCCCGTCAGTCAATCGCTAATGTTAACGCTAAGATAAGCAAACTCTCATATGTCCATGATATTATCACATACTTGTTGTCTTGTTTCAGGATTTTCCATGGCGTGCATTCACTCTTGCAACCAAGTTCCCTGATCCTATGAATCCCAGGTTCGTCAATGACAACAACTTGAAGCTCTGGAATCAGACCGAGGTATCTATACCAAGTCCCATTTACGATGGGTGGATTCTAAACTTGTACTTTGATCTTGTTCTGATATCCCTCCACTTCCTGGTTTGTGCGACGGTACCAGCCAGGTTATTTTCCCGTAGAAAGAATTTCTAGAATCGATCTACCATTAGAACGATGGCCACAGCTGATCTTAGGTTATTATCGCCTCTTCCTCTCATCCCTTTATATATGTTTACTTAGACCTTTTCATGGTTTAGTATATGAACTCATGCTGGATCAAGCTGGCCATGATGTGGGCCTTGAGTCTGAGCTCGTGAATGCAAGTACCTTTTCGTCGCTTATTATCATCACGTTGAGAATGTTTCTAGCAAACCCTCTCAGTGATTTCCAAATCCGCTCTCACGCTTGTGCAGAGTTTACACAATGAGCTCAACTTGTCTCACATCGTGGATATACTTTTTGTAAGTGATCACGGGATGGAAGATTTTACCTCGTGGGAGATGGTGTATATGGACGACATTCTGTGCCACGAACAGAATGCAAGAGAACACGGCTGGCCAGCACGTGCTGGCATTCAACACGCTGACGGTTGTTAAACACTTTACGGACGAATAAGTCCAATCATTAACATCGTCTAAGCAGGCTGTCAATGGGCTTGTCGTTCAATCCTTCCAGTGGTGTAGACACTGCCGTTGTTTTGTCACGGCTTGTTCTTGCAATACAAGTCGAAGAAATTCGATGTGTATGCCACGGATACATGATACAATCGCAATATCTCGGAGTCGACGTCCATGATACCAATGATGCCATGATGGCGTCACTATCCTTCAAGTCGGATCCTATCTGGGTGGTTTCCAAGTTGGGTCATATGCATCAACGGACCGCGTTGAGAATAGGAGCCTGGTGTCAATCGGGGTATCGTGGTGATTTCTATCTGATGTGACTGCTGCGACAGAACCATGGTTATGACAATGACGAATATTATATGTGAGCGCTATTCATCATTTCTCAAGGTCCCTTTGCGGCAAGAGTGAAGAATCCATTGCCGGAAGAAAGCAAATTGAACAGGAGAACATGTATTTCCGCCGTTTCAAAGCGTCGAGCTTTACAACTTCATCGTGCGGCTGCTCGGTATATCCTGAGACAAATGTGCGTCGGAAATGCATAATGGGACCGATGGATTTTGGGATCGATGGGCTAGATTTTGATATACATGGTAACTTATACGCTAACGCACACCAGTCGGTCTTTGATGGCAAAACCGATCCTCCGGCACCATTCGAACTGCTATAAATCAGTCAACCACGCCAAGCCGAGGGAGGGTACGGGAAAGCTCCGCACCAGACTTTCTAATTCCGCTGTCCAGTTGCCTTGCTCAGGCTAGACATACCATATCGAATGGGAAATCATCTCGGTGTTAGGTTACTGTGATGTGGTATCACAAGTATACACGACAAATTCGACAATCGAAGGCGATGATATTTGCGACCAACACGCATGCTGATGCATGGTCCATGATGAGCCGATGGGCCGATTATATCAATCAGACGGTCATCATTTGGTCAGGCCATCAGTGATCAAGTCAATTGACAAGATACACATTGTGACGGATGTCATTGCCGGTGGACGTCTGGACACACCTGATCACAGCGGAACTTCACTGAGCAACAAATGAGATGAAACAACACTTTGGTTATCATCCTGTTACAGACTTCGAAGCAGGTACTATGAACACAGGAGCTTCGAGTCTCTGGGATAAACGGGATGCTAAGTAATTCCAAACAAATTGGTTGGTCAACTGTTGGTAATCAGCCAAACATCCGTATCGTGCCAGGCTGGCTGGGGTTTTATGCCTGTATGTGTGCCAATGAGTGGCCCCGAGTTCGAGGAGATGACTCATCTGAGATGCGAATCCACACGAAAGATCGCCGCTTCACGCGGCGCAATGGAGATTACCCGGTTTGGATACTATGTATGACATATGTGGTTCCGCGACAAATGGATAAAAACCGAGGATATGAACTTGCCCATATTCTTGGCCGTTTCCCTTCCATTGAATCGTGCACCGGTGCTGGCCAGTGAGTCGATCCCAACGCGGTTCCATGCGTTTTTCCTCACTCATCTACATTCGTTCAGCCTAGTCTTGCTCTTCGTGTCGTTCATTTAACTAGTTATCTGCTTCCCTGTCGCATGAAGCCTGCTGCTGTATATTTCCTTGTTCTCGTTGTCGCACCTGCGCTCTCCCTACCGAATCCGTTCCACCTGCCGGTGAGGTTCGATGCAGTGTTGATGCTATGCGAATGCCAACATGTTTGTCCAATCTAGTCTTTGTTCGGCGGCGGGATTGCGGGGGGTCTAGGGACTCCGCTATTACATCCATTTCAACATCATGCTCCGCCGCCTCCACCTCCACCTCCGCCTCCTCCTCCACCTCCGCCGCCGCCGCACCCATACTACGCATATCCAACGCACCATACAAGCCAGCCAACAACCTCTGTGGCAGAAACCACCACCACCTCCAGCAAGGAGCCGTGGATCACGATGCCCTTCCAACCGGCCTTCAATGCGCCCTTCTACGTGCCTACGATATTTGCTCCTGCTCATCCAACGAGTACTAGTATTCCAGCGTTGGCCCCGACGCCGGGTACCAATAGTAGCACGTTAAACACAACAATAACGACACATCTACCATTGGGACCA
>JBBPOM010000691.1:0-19878 GCA_038091455.1 Leccinum uliginosum | reverse complement strand
GGGCTCGACCAGAGAGGACGTATGTACGTACAGGGCTCATGATACTGCTTTGGTGAGAGCGACGAAGTGCGCAATTCGGCTAGTAGCATGAGACTGGCGCATCCATGATTTCGCCATTATCCTACAACATCAGGAAAAATCCTCCCTTTCCTATGGCACTATTTGTAGATATCTGACTATATAATGGCCTATATATGCTATATGGATTTTATGGCTAAAAGGGAAAAGTCCCTCTTTATATATCATGAAATAGCACACATATAGTTGCATATAGTTCAATATAGTAGTCCATTATAGCCTGCTGTCAACACTTGCAAATCATCCTATATTGCACATATTGGTACAAATAGTGCTATAAGGAAAAGGTATGCAACCTTCTGACGCTTTCCCCTATGGCATCATTTTTCACCGATTTGCACTCATTTGGCTCGAATTGCAACGGATGAATTGCTCATTGAGCGATGAAAATTTGTCTATATTACAGTCTTCGTTAATGACAAGTAGGCTTCATACAACAGCATCTATAGGAGAATACACTGGCAACGCGACTCAGAATGACACAAATGCACTATACATTCAGGATTCGTGGGCCCGGTTAGTAGCCTTAGCCTCAAGAGCAGTAAAATCGTATGCATAACTCGTGGACACTTCAGCGAAAACTCTATAAATGGAAGACGTTTGAGAAATGTGATGCCGGATGACTTGTAAGAAATGATGACAACACCCACCCCGTCTCCTCCTGGATTCTCTTTTGCACCAACTTCAAGTAAGAAGGAGATCTTTGCTGAAACTCCCTCAGCATATTCATATAGAATTGCCACCTTGGTGAATTGGTGAAAAAAGAACATTTAAATATGATAAATTTGTACCACTTACTTTGGGCCGAACAAGGTGTCATTGAATTCGAGTGTGGTTCCACCAGCAATTCCTGTAAGAATACAGTTGATCTATGAAGTTGGTTAGCTTAAGAACCAGGCTAAATAAAAATTCTTACCGCTGTAGCCACCAGGGCCATCTGGCAGATTGGTGCATTGAGGAAAGGGTTGGTGGGAGTGGATCCATACTTTTGGCCGCCTGCACGGTTTCCCCACCATTGGGCCTTGATGAGTTGGGCAATAATTGGATGCCCCCAAGGAGCATCGTCATCATAAGTGCGTTCCTTATATTCCACATTCAGCTTCTAGACTTTCTTGAATAGCTTACGGATGAATCACTTACTTTGATGTTGACGTTGCTGTGCAACATCTTATTCCCGTCCACCAACCACCTCACCGCTTCCTGTAGTTCGTCTCCTTTCAGTCCCCCAGGGAGGCCATATGCATGGGGAACCGCCATGCGAGCCTTGAGAACTAGCTCCCCACGTATTTGGGTGGCGCCGCCCCAACTCTATTAAAGTTAAAAGTAATAATAAGTACTAGACAATCAATAGGATCATCACTTACGTAGTCGATCAGTTTCTTTTTCTTGGTGAGATCATTGTCGAGCTCTTTGAGAAGTACTGTGAGCTGTTTGTCTCCTTTGGCGCCCTCCACAAGGACCTTCCAGCATAGCTCATCCTTTTTCAGCGCCGGCGGAAAGGCATCAGTGACCGAAATATATTGACGGATCAAACCATGTCCTATTTTTGCTATGCGTTCGGCACGAGGGGTATCAAACGAACCCAGAGTGACCTTGGTGGCCTTGGGGCCATGTCGACCGCTAGTAGAGGGCGGCGGGGTCTTCTTCATGGGCTCGACAACCATCTACATGACATAGACAACTAATTGTTAGCATCGCCTCAAAGTAGTAAGGTAAAAAGAATGCCTCATCGTCAACAATATCTGCAATACCCTCGTCCTCACGGTCTGCATCAGTATCACGTGGGCCTGCTTCTTCATCACGGTCATCTTCTTGGTGGGTCCTCGGGTCTTCCTCAAGATCATTCCACAGGTCGTCAAGCGACGCAACAGCACCTTCCCGGCGCAGCCTCTTGGTGCGAGGTTGAGCATCGAGGGACTCTTCGTCTTCAGACTGTGTACGTTCCCTTTCTTCTTCCTCTTGTTCTCGAATGAGCATGGATGTCGTTCTTTTTCTTGTCGCTTACATGGTTAGTACTGCAGTCAGCGATCTGGGCTCCATTCAACCCAATAAAAACACTTACCTTGTTTTTCAGCCTCCAATTGCGCAGCCTCGACCGCTTTTCTTTTGGCCTCGAGTTCCTTGAGTAACTTAGCATCAGATTCACTCAGGCCAGCCCTTTTCTTGCTGCTTTTTCCTGCTCTGGGGCTGGCTGCGCGCTTTTTGCCTCTCGTAGTCAGAGCCATGGGGGGTAGGAAAAGGAAGAATGGATGGAAGGATTTAAAAAAAAAAGGTTCTTTATAACGTTGAATTAGATCCTGTGCCCGTCACAGTCCCGCCCGTTCCCAGACCATTGGCTGCTTGGCATAATCAGCGATCGGCGCCCTTCTCCGTGGCAGTCGGTTTCGGTCACCAAACTTTATTCTTATATTAGTACTACCATATACAAATCGGTAGAAGTGGGCGTAAGCACCGATTCACCACCAGAATGACCGCCACACCTGTGATCAAAGTTGCCTGTAAGAATGCATAAGTCATGGATACAAACGGAAACAACAATGAAAACCGACAGAGCATAGTAAATCTCCTTGTACGGCTGAGCGTTTGTCGGGATCGTAGTATATGGGTATCCATGTGTGCCCTGGCCATGGAGCATGCAGCGATGTCAGTCCCGGCGTTCTGGTCTTCGAAGTATGCGCCTTGCAAGAAACCTGGGGTTTGTTCCAGAATAAATGGGATGTTCCTTACGACCCAAACTTTCTGATCAGAAAAAAACTCACCCTTCGTCTCCTTCAAATTTTCCGGAGAACCTCCATGACCTCCGACTGCACGTCCTCGGGAACTAACCGGTGGAATTCGAGTTTGCATCCTGGGCGAACATGACCGGGAGAGTAGACAAGAATGCCAATACAGAAAGACAGAAAGACGTGAGGACAGTCTTGAGAGGAACACGTCCGGACGGAGGTAATCGAGCAAGGTCCACCTGTGGGGAGAAGAGCATCAGAGAAACCGCCGAGATATAGGGCAGGAACCACATCGCTTGGTTCTCACCAAACCCGCACTGTATTACGTGGGGGGAATCGTCGCTGTTGGGTCTCCGGCTGCCTCATACTATCGTGCACTTTCCCTGCAAGTAATCATCCTGGATATCCTGCAAGTCGTCGACAGTGAGTAATGACTTGAGTACATGCCAGTACCCGCTCACAAAAGAATTGACAGAGAGAAGTCTCATTCAATTGTAAGTAACACGTTCCTTTCCTGCGATCTTGGCCAGGTGCCCGTACTCCATCTAAAAGGGGGCCATTTCCGCCAATAAGCCCGATCCATCCATAATATGTTTTTTTTTTCCGCTGAAATGTTACCATGTAGGAATCAATCCCGAAACGAAATTTCAATGAATAAGGCTGACCTGTAGGTATCGACAGCATAAGCCGGGAATCCACTCTTCGCATCGAACGTCCGCATCGAACGCAGGGGCCATTTCTTAACCTTTCTAAAGTCCCATGCTATCACGTATTTGCCAGTCACCGTGACAATCGCATTCTCCTCCTGGCCTTCTCCTTGATTAAACCTAGCAAGAATCATGGTCGCACACTGCACATCATCAGTTGAGAAAAGTGCCTACCGAGCGGGGGAAAAACTGATCTCGTGGTTCATGTATGCTGCGTGTTCCGCACGCAACGTAAGTCGTCGTGGTATCGGCTTCGCTTCCGCAGGGAAACTACGATCGAAGCCCAAGGAACCAGAGTATCTGCCCTCGCCAATCAGCGTGTCAATGAGAAGCAAATAGCTTTGTCATTGCGACCGCAGTGACATCAATGCCAATGATGGGATCTCCAAGAGGTGGCAATGCCGTCTTCGCATTCTTGCCGATGCAGTCGAATAGTCTAATGTCACCCTTCTCGCTCACTACAGCGACTTTGCCGCTAGCCGTAGTCACAAGGCCGGAAGCGGTCGACCATCTTGTTTCCAGAGATACGCGGGTCGATACGGAAGAGAGCGTTGTGCGATGCGCCAACGAGGGTCTGCTCTCTGGTGGTTTGAGCAAATTTGTTATCTGGCGCCATGTGGTCGACCATAACGTTGTCATGGACTTTCCACTCCTCGACGACTTTTCCGCGTTCAATGTCCATGTTATACAACAAGGGGGGGTCGGTAGGATTCATTAAGATCATCTTTGTGTCTTGAGGGTGAAGCATAACCTTCCGCATTGTCAACATGTTTACAGCCGAAAAATGAGAAGTGGACTCACTCTCGCGGTTTGAACACCTTCCCCTTGGGAGTTATTATCTTGCTGATAGTTGCACAATACTTAACTTGATTGTCGCCAGCATGAGAGAAGACGCCGATATGATTGTTCCCCCGTACAACGTATGAGCGGTCACCCTTATATCCAACCGTAAGCATCGAGTTGCGCTCTCCAGATAACTGTGGAACAGAGGATTCTTCCGCCTCCTCCTCCTCCTCTTCATCGTCGCTTGGTTCTGTGACAATCAGAAATACAAAGCTACTTTGGGAGAAAAACAACTACCTTCATCAGGATGAAGCTCGGATAAAACCTCCTCTTCGTCACCCTGTTCGTCTTGTACGTTCCGCATCTCCACATCTTCAGTGTTAGAATTGCTTATTTGGTTTCGTCGTAAGGGTTTGTGGCGTACGTTGCGTCTTTCTAACGTAGCGAGCTGGTCAAGGTGTTATAATTTCCTCGAGACCCGCAATGCTAGTTGCTGACGGAAATGGATGATAGCGCGACACAGAGTCAGCGAATAAGCGCGCCGCGACAGGTAATCTTCGCTATCGTTCGAAGTAATCAGCACATTATGAGAACGCGACGTAGTTTCGAAACTCACAACGCGGCCTTCTTTGGGTTGGTTCGTCGGGAGGTAAAGTGGCCAGTGATAGCAAACCTAAAATACCTGCTTGCAAAGATAATAAGAAAATAAAGCTATCTACAAACAGGGTATAGTTTAATTGTAGAAGTTACTGTGGCTCCATCCATTATCTGTTGCCAACCAACGTTCAAACGCATGGTCACTTTGTAGGACAAAGGATGCCCTGCTGCCTGTATAGTGAGTATTGTAATGAGTGATATTGTTTGAATGGAATGCCGCCCAATCTCCGTGACTGAGCTCAATCGATAATCCTGGCTCGTGAAGAACCAGCCCACCACCTGTGAATGAACCGATTGCCAATACAAGGCATAAGATGTGGTCACCAACATCCCTATGTCCTTGTGTGCACACATTAATATTGAGGGCGAATGATGTAAAGGGAGCCACCAGGCTGCCAGGTTGCCCTGGCAATGACTCCACGATCTGCACCAACGCTTTGTATTCTACAGGTAGATGAATTTGCATCTACATAGTCAATATGTCAGTATCCTCCATCTCTCAACGATGATGTATGGGAGGTAGACGTACCACACCTTCGATCCACACAAAGACATCCTTCAACGCGACCGAGAGGTCGTCATAGAGCTGCTGATACTTTTCAAAGTCTTCAGATGCGTATGGCAGGAATTGTGCCGTGTTGGTTCTGGTTGCGTCGACTCTTTTGAGCTGGTGGGGATGCTTGTCTGAGGGAGCGCCATCGCCCTGGGTATGGTTGACGGTCAGCTAAGGTACAAAAGAATGGCATATTGAGAATACTTACGTCCGTTGCGTAACGATTGTACCAGAAGAAGTGCAGACACTCAAATGGTTCAAGGTGCCTACTGTCCCGAGACACCAATTTGTCGTTGCCCCCAAGGCAAGCAAGCAACTTTGCAGTTAGGTTTTCCTTCATATATCCAGGCATAGCGTTACAGATAAACGCCATCAGGGAACCATCCGCATTGCGGATGTTCAATGCTCTAATACTAAATTAACCAAACTCGCATCAATTTCAAGTGAAGCGTCACTCACCCGTGGAACGACGTCATGGGCACTTGTATGTACAGATTTGGATCTTTCCTGACCCCTTGTTCGTAGAAGTCATCCAGCTACAGCGATAACCAGTTAGCTCTCGTCATAGAATATTATAATCTCTTACCATCTTCGTTAGGTGCACAGGATCCAGCGCCGCGATCCCCTTTGATACTACCTCCCGTTGGTTTTCTGTCCACTGAGCATTTTCTGCTTGCTCAAGACCGCTACATGGATTGGTTTTGTTGCCCAGTGCGAGATGGTCGTAGATGGTTCGTATTTCCAGGGGCTGTAACTGGAAGGAGTGGTGAGGTATGGAAGCTGGGATTGGGTGAGGTTGCGTAGGTGTAGAAAGGGGGGCCGAGCGGGGTGACGAAGATGCGGAACACGGAGCGTTCAACGCTGTTGGCAAGGTGCTCCCAATTGTCAGTCTTGCAGCTTGCGGAACGTCGATCTTCTCACTGCATTTGGCCCACGCTCGTCGGCTTCGTTTCGGAAGCACAAATGATCTGTATATGGGTCAGCGTAGTTACATTCCTTCTAGACGGTAAACCTTGCCTCATTTTCAGTCGATCAAACAACAGATCTGACGCTGTCAGATCTGTACAATCAATGGGTTGGAAGCCCTCTACTTCTAGTTGAAGCGGAAGCACCTGCCTCATCTTTGCGATGGTGTCAATGATATCCGGAAACAACGTTTGACAAGCTGGTACGCGCATTAACCACAGTGAAACAGATACCAAGTTGAGAAGAGTATACTCACATTCCTTCGCCCCACTAGGCTTTCTTAACATCTCTCCAACGCTAAACACAGTAGCTTGAGGTGCCTTGGCCAAATCCCATCGCAAGTCGAGTCCAGCTATGAGTAGGAGAAGGTAGATCGATCCTCCGCCAGCAAGTCGTGCAAACTTCTTCCCGAACGATACCCATTCCTTGAATGTTCGCAATTGTGGATGGTTTGTTAAGTGAGCAACGTGAGCAGAATGAACGTCGTCCAAGGTCTCCTTCTCTCCCATTGTTGATAGCATGCTGATAGAAATGTTGAATAAAGATAGGCTGGAAAACATTGAGACGCGTACCTCTGGCACTTGAAAGCCAATTGGATCGTTGATATCATCATCACAAAAGAATAGCCCACCTCCCTGCTGCGGAGGGTTGCACAACGTTGAATGATGCTGGGGAGGTGCCTTGGATCGCTATGGTCCAGACCTATCATAGAAATTGCGTCTTGAACAGATGACAACCAAGCGCGAGGATTATGAATGAGGGAATTGAAATTCGGGACTGAGAGCTGAGCGATGACTATGTGCGCCCGTTGGTTGGTAGATTGGCCTTGTTCTGGAACAAACTCCCATTTCTGGGGTTCTGTTTGAAGAGCGATGCCGTTCCGACGGCAAGCTGCTGGGCGACCGCGCCTTCGGGCGGTTTTCTTGGTCGGGAAAGCCACTTGGTTCTGCGGCAGTTCAGAGCCACCTACTTCTGCGGCCAGACACTGGATCCGTTCCCGCAACTGCGCACAAGCAGGAGAGGGCGGCAAGGCCCCCAAGCCCTCCAATATTAGTTGTAGTTCGGCGGCAGAGAAGCTCATGTCAAAAGTCCTAGTCACAGCCCAGAGTCAAAAAGGAAGATGCGAACGACCGCATTTTCCTTTTTCGGTATGCACCGAAACTCCGTGCTTGCCGCTGCCTACGCCAACGCTTGGGCCTTGTTCAACGTCCTCGACGTCCTTGAGCCTCAAACACAACGCGCGGGAGGTACAACCGCCGGTGCGCGACACTCTTCAAGCGAGAAAGCTCGCTAGACAGAGCGAGGCCGGCCTAAAGGCAGCAGCTGTTTTACTGCTTGCTCAAAATTTCAATTAAGTAAGCACTGATATGTTCGCACCCACAATCTGAACAGGCGTCCCAATGCATTGTTCCCTTCTCCGTAGTTTTTATGGGTGTCACTGTTGAAGATCCCGATCAAAGAGTATACAGCCTCTTCTTGAGCCGAGATATGGTTTCCAGTTGAGAACCGGACCACTAGTCCAAGCCCGTGTCATCTAGGTGCTGTCCGTGAGATCGCCGATCACCGACGGAGAATCTACGCTCGCGAGAACATGGCGGCGGACACTTTGTACCGCTTATACATCGTCTTGAGTGACTGGCTTAACACCGCGTTAATCGTTTTATCAATGACGTGTCCAACCGTGCCCATGATATCCGCCCACGCCTCAGAGAATTGCTGCAATTTGACATTGAGGGGGCGAAAAGGTATCCAGAACCCAGGCCGACTTGGCCGACTTGACTTGCTAGTACGATAATTCTTCCTCTTCCTAGACGTGCAAGAACGTCACGTACTAGAAATATTCTCCCGCTGCTCGGTAGAGTCTATAGTCCAACTCCCGACTGGTTCAATATATGCACTTCTTGTTCGTTGCGCAGAAAACCGTCGAGGTCGGATAACGAAAATCGGAAAAAAAAATCAAGACGCTGCGAATAGCCTCGTCGATGGCCGTCTCCAACCGAGCAGGCGAAACGTGATTCCTGCTCAACTCTACACAACGCAAGTCATGACATTTACATCAATCCACTCTGGAAAGGTAACACTTACGAGCAACGTTTGATAGCTTGAGCATTGCACAAGAGTTTTGGAACACGGCTTCGCTGACAAACTGACGGATACCTGCCAAGTCAAGGAGGTCCCACTTCAATGGTCTCCCGCAGGGCGCCCAAGCAAATTTGACGAACTCGATGAGCTTCGATGATGGATACGATGGTGAGCATTTCCGCGTGTATGCAGCTATTGACACAACTCACAGCAAGAGCCATATTGGTGGGCGCGCGGGTCTTGTTTCGGCACGCGTGTTGCTGAGACGCGAGGGAGGTGCCGTTAGGCACGAAACGAGGGTAGATAGACACTTAGCGTCGTGTTGGCAACTGTAAAGGCGCCCGGGTGATGATGGGGGTGATGACGAGGTCGCACGAGCCGAGCGCTGCGAGGACGAGCTCGACACGGAGTCGACAGGCGTGTCGAGGCGAGTGTCTATGGCGCTGGTAATGGCTGCGTCGAGCCTATCTCGTGGAGGAAGTCGTTTAGAGGTGACGGCACAGGAGTTAACGACCACGGCGAGTCCTGCCGTTGCGTACTGTTGTTGCTGCCATGGTATGTTGAGCACGCTGTTGGCGTAAATGAGAGGCTGCGCGATAGCATTTTTTAGCACACACGTACGAGATAGTGATGACCGTTGTCGTCATTGACACGCGTGAGCGTGCGAGGACGCGGGACGGGTCAAAATGGAAACCGACTTGGGGAGTGAAGGCGTTGTGACAAAAAACGTTTGGTTCAGCATCGATGCGTTGAGTGGGGTGATCAATGAGGTCGTTGGACCTGTTTAGAAGGTCATGTGCGTCGAACGTCGATGGTCGATGTCGTAAACGATCGATTGGAAGAGAACCGTCAGCGCTTGAGCACTGATCAAGTACTTTTTGTCGATATTTATTATCGATCGGCCTAAACATGTTCCCACGCCCAGAACGGCACTCGAAATTCCTCTGCGTTGGGGCGTTAGATACCAGTAAGACGTGAGCTTGGAAAGTCAAGATGTACCTGATGTGTCCGAGTATTCTGTGGCGTATTTTTAGAGAACAGAGTACTAGATGATGATTGAGCGGACGTACTTGTGAGGGTTGACGGGTTGACGATGACAAGAGGATCCGAACCGTCGTGTAGATAGTGTCCGCCGTGACTCAGTGATCACGGAGGTAATCATTGATCATCGTCAGAGATGATCGATGATTGATGATCGATTGGTGGTGGCGAGCCGTGAAGTTGTCCACGATGACAGGGTCACGTGTTGGCCCAAGTCAAAAAAAAAAAAAAAAAACTCGTGCGACACAAAATGGTGGTTGGAGATTGCGATCTCCGTGAGGTCGAGAACGAAGGGAATTTGTCCAGTCAAACTGCCTGCGACAGGGATCATATCAGGACAAGGAATATGCATACCGGAGTCAATAACGATACCAGAAATTGTATTAATTGATTGACTCGATGTCCACCAACTAATCTTCCATTCCAAAAGTATTGTCCACGATCAACAGGATGCCGTTGTCGCGTCACGCGTGCAATCACGGAGACTCCTCTTGTACAGTTGCTCGACTTTGCGAGCTCTGGGATCAGGGCAATGTTGTACTTGGGGTGACAGATACCCTCGACGTAGATCGCGTTCAATGGCTGCTTCAATATAATATCCTTGTCGTTTCCGTTGACGCCGATACCAACGTCACTGTAAGATTACACGTTCCTGGATAACATCCGAACTGAACCATTGAATTGATTGCATGTCTAGCGGGAACGAATCAGAAGTGGACGGTTCAAAGCAGACGAAATTGAGTCCGCACCATCATGCAGATAAGACCTATCGACAAATTGCAAATAGATGCGGAGAGGGGGATAATAAAGATTACACGTCCTGGATAACGTCCGAACTGAACCTTTTGAATTGATTGCATGTCTAGGCTGAGGCGGGAACGAATCAGATAAGGACGGATCAAAGCAGACGAAATTGAGTCCGCACGCATCATGCAGATAGGACCTATCGACAAATTGCAAATAGATGCTGAGAGGGGGATAATAAAGTGACGCAAGGAACTCGACACGATGTCATCTCCCGAATCCGCAACGGTGGCAGTAATTTGTTCACGGCGTTATCCGCAGTTGGCACACTTGTCCCGCCAAGAAAGAGTGCCAAAAGTGAACAATTACTTAGCAAAAGGAACCGCCAAGGCACGACCAAGACGGTAAAAGTAGACAAATTAGTCAAGTGATAGCCCAAGACGCGCGCCTCATGTCCATAGTACTTGGCGCTGAACTCGCCAGCGACGTGTGGCGCAATCGCAATAGCTTCGTCCGATCGATCAATCGCCCTGAAGTTACCCCGGCGACATGCGACTCGAAGACTTCACTAGCAGTGGGGTGTGGGGGCAGGGGGAGATAGTGGTGTAGTTGTTAGATGGGGTGCTGACAGAGTAGTGCGGATGGGAGCAAGAACGAGAGTGCACAGCTGTCACAGCACACCGAGAACGAGGGCGAAGGCGTGGGTCATGGTGCTTTGTCGTTGTTGCGTCCAGGGGAGGGGGGGAGGTATGCTGGCGGCGTGCCGTTGCGCCGTCGTCGGAGTCGTCCCTCCAATTGATCGGACAGGCAGAGTAATAACTTGAGCTGTTCGAAGCGGTTGGCATCGTCATCATGGATTGGCAAGTGACGGGAGGGGCGAAGGCGAAGGCGGGCAGGCATGTCGTCCCTGAAACGGCGTGTGTACAGGAGAGGGAGAGGGAGTCACGGGGAGCGTAGATGGGACCGTCGTGTCGCCGTTGTCGTGTCGTTGTCGTCGCGTCGTGCGGCAAAGGGTGGGAGAGGGAGAGGGAGGGAGGCATGTACGTCGTCGTCGCTCTTCCTCCACCTTGTCTCGCCCTCCATCCTCGTCACGTTGACATCGTCGCCACGCTGCGTTCATCGTTGTCGGCACGTCGCGGGGCGTATGCGCTGTAGTCATGTCCTCGCGATGTGGGGGTGCGCTGGGGGAGAGAGGAGTTAGTGAGTACTAAGTGGGGGGTGGGAACGCACATCGTCTTGCCCTTGTGTCCCTGCCGTGGCAGAGCGTTGCCACATCGTCAGCCAAGACGTTGTTGGCGCCGATGGGTTGTTGTCGTGGGTTGTTGAGTCGTGGTCGTGGCGTCGATGACGACAGAGGAGGGTGGTATCGTCAACGTCGCCATCCAGGAGAGATAGGGATGACAATGCAAACGTGCTGGACATGTCCGCAGCGTTGTGATGAAACGCGGTCGGATGCGATTGGGCAGGCCGGACGAGATCGAGATCGAGGGAGCCACAGAAGATATGGATATGGACAGGAATCATGTACATATTGACCGAAGGTGTCTTAGTTCCCAATCGGGAGGCTCCAACTGAGGTCAGACAGATTAAACGCGTCTAGGTCCGAAAGGAGTGGCGCCGGAGCCGGGACGACTCGGAAGGCAGCCCAAACCGCGCAACCCAAACGGAGGGACAACGGACGAGCGCAGATAAAATTAGACAAACTAAACTACACATATTAGGCAAGGACTATAGTACTAACGACGCGGAGAGGGCAGACGCGGAGGCAGAGTAGAGGTACGATCGCCGAGGTTCCCGACACAGAGGAGAAACCGCGAGGCGTCCAAACCGCATTACAGACTGCGAGGAACTTCCGTTTAGTGAGGAAACCGAGCGCTCACCGATAGCTGAACAGGTGCGCATCAGCGGGCGGCATGTTAAGACCCTGCTGGGCTTCGAGCGCTGCCAGCGAGTTCGAAGGAACGCTGAGCCGCCAGGAAGGCATCCTCTCCCGACGTGCCCGCACATTTCGTTTAGGGTAGATATCGCGCGAAGTGACGTCGTCAAAGCGCTTGTAAAACACCAACGCGTCGTCCTTTGAAAAATGAGTGGGGTATTCACCACGATTTTCTCTTTTTAGGCCAAATCGAGTGGTTCGCACCAATGTTGAGGGACATTGCTAATGTGGCCAGCGGGTCGGAGTATGCCTTGCGTGGACCGTAGGGCCGTTGACTGTGCCTCAAATCATCTACGTGACGAATCGTTATTATACAGCAAAGGTGCGAATGTAGCTTACATGACGGTACTTGGTAAATGTACATGACTCAACGACGATGATTCAGTGTCATCCATCGACATCACGGCCATTTCGCCCTGTCCTCTCAACCCACTCACCCTGAACGAACCGTCTCTGGACGCCAGGCCTGTCATCACGAGATACAAACTCTGTTGATCGTCCTCCCCGAGCGGAATCCTCCAGTCCACCTCGAAAGCGCCCCAAACGAACGCGAAACGCGCTGCGACGACGCTAGCCACCGATAGCCCCAGAGGGAGGTTGTACCAGACAACGACCACCAAGCAGGCAAGGAAGATAGCGACGTGCTGTTGCCCGCATTCAGCCCAATGAGCGAAACGCCGAATGCCTTTCGGAGATGGCAGGTACCCGGGGCGGAACGCCACATCTCTACATGACTCGAGAACAGCAGCAACGCACCGTCGACCGCGGCGCACCACGGGACGAACAGAAAAATACGGAGCATGTGGGTCCAGATCCCACCGAGTGTCAGAGCGCCACGTTCGGCTTGCGGTGTCTCCGTTGTCGACGTCGAAGACGGGAGCGCATTACTAGAACAGTCTGAGAAGCTGGGTATGCGAGGCCCGCTTCGTTCCCTCCTTGAAAGGCCGCTGACGAATGAAGAACCCGAAATCGTCCCAAATTTCCGTGTGATCGTCCCCGAGTGCTCCTCGCGCTTCGCAATATCGATAGTGGGTACGCAATGACGACAAGGCGAGGGTAGTGACTCACCGAGGAAGCGCTCACATCCGAGAGGGAGAACCGCCGGTTGGGTAGACTGTAGAAACTCTAGATGTCGCGCTCGACGTCGCAAGATCGACCTTTCCTTGAGGTATTGCTCTACATACCTTGTCTGGATCGTGCCGTACAGACATTCGTTTCCCAAACCGTTCTCTCAGCGGACTCGATATCAAAATGGGGGAGATATCGTCTAGTCTCTGGCCAATCCGGAATGTTAGCTTCGTGGATGACGCGGAAGCGCGAGTTTGCACTCACTTTTCTTTTAAACACGACCAGCGCGTGTACAACCTTCTTCACTTTCTTCATCGCCGAAGAGAAGTTGCGGGGTCTCGTAAAAATGGAGAGTTTTTCCGCAGGAACATGTTTTGAGTTGTCGGCCAGGACATTCTGAAGCGTGGGTCCCAGAAAGAATGTCTTCGTGTCATCCTCGGGCGTCGTCGTCCCAGACGACGACGCATAACCTGCCGAGTTGGCATCTGTGTCCGACGACGAGACGGTAGATCTCGAGTCGTTGTACCGCTCCTGAAAGCTGCTGATTACAGGGAGGTTGCATGTGACACCAACTGCCGAACTCACAAGTATGTTTAGAGGAGAAGGCGGATGGGCGTCCACGATATTGCTCTTTTTCGTCATTGCCTCATGCGTGACTGCCATTTAGGGTTGCATACCCTTGCGGTCACTCACTACGAAAAGGTACTACAGCTAGTTGAGGGTCGAAAGGATGATGTGAGCCCTAAGGCTTTTATATTTTTAGCCCGTCTAACACATGGTCGCTGTAGGACGTTTCTGTGGCACGGGAAGCAGCTTATAACCTCTCCCTAATCTATGTTACGACTGGCGCGATCCCTCTTGCAGAAGCGCTCTATCGGCGTTGGTTATCAGTATGACGCAGAATTCTGGGTTAGTTAATCTGCACAGGATCGTATGCAATAAGTAGCCTTTCGGTCTCTGGATATTTTAATCAGGTCGAGGAGTGTTATTTTTACCGAATACGACATGCAACAAATTATGTTTCCGACCAGTGGCATGCACGTCAGGGTGATTCGGACGTCTTTCCCTATCACTTTGCTTCCCTACCACCAACGAACCCCAGATATGACATTCTTCCCCTGGCCCATCCGTCCGTTTTGAGTCTTCCTGCCTCGGGTATTAATCCTGCCTTGACGAATCCAAGTGACTCCCAGATGCTGCATCATGCGAAGAACATGTCATCCATATAGATCTACAACACATCAGAAAGCGATGGCACACACCGAACGCTCGCCATGTTGTTGACACACACCAAGTTGAACACGCTCGCCCGGTACCCTAGCCGCGGTGCGTAGTACAAGAACGATCGTGCGAGGACGCGGTTGTAGGCGGCCGCCGTTCCGCTGCGACGGGGGACAACGAAGCCCGCGTTGCAAATCTATAGACGGCAATATACGGTGGAAGCAATCAGGATTTGGAACGTAACGGTGGGTAGGGGAAAGGGCCTTACATGCGAAGAGCGGCCTGGATAGTTGGGTTTGATCTAGACGGAAGTGAAGTACGCGCATACGATCAGCGACGTTAGTCTCGTCCACCATCCATTTTGGGTGTCGATCAGTTCTAGGAAGCATTTGCATCGGGTGTCAGCCCATGCGCTTCCTAAAACGGAACGTCAGGTTTCGAGACTACAGCGACGTGTATACGACATACCGATGCAAGGAGGCAAGGGTTGGCGCGACGGGACCCACAGACTAGGAATGAGAATGAGAATGAAACAAGACCCTGTCGGCATGGCCACGCTGACGGCGTTCAACAACAGTACGGTGTATTATGAAACTTGTCGCTAAACGAACAATTATTAAGGAAGAAACGATGAGAAACGATGATCAACGCACATAGTAAAATTCGACTATACAAGCGTCCCACGGTCGACCCGCCATCCGCCGAGCCCGTCTCAGAGTCTGCGGGCCTGGGGTTGTCCGCAATTCCAGCCCTTAGAGCGATCACGACGTCCGCGGCAAAAAAGTATGCCTTGAACGTTTCGGGGTCGCACATGTCCTCTTGGGGATATGCGAGTCCCTTGTCGACTTCGTCTGCAAAGACGGCATGCAGGTAGTTGAACAGGCCTTGGTGTCCTCCACACCTGCGTCAGTGCCACTGGCCGACCCAATCGCAGATGGGTCAAGGTGGAAGACAGTCACAGCGGCGTGGATGCGTGGATGGTGCCACGCCGTCGCGGGAAGATGGAAGTTGGTGGACTTCGCTGGACGTGAAAGGGCACCGTAAGCGGACATACTCAACGTTGACCTTCTAGTGAGTTAATGATTCACGAACAAGGCGACAAGGCGGTATCGATGTGATGTGGGAGAAACTGGAGAAACGTTTGATCAGATCAGATCGTGCGCGGGGCGCGGCGGCAGAAGACGCGATGGGTGAGAGGGGGGTAGAGGAGGAGGAGGCAACAGACCCCGCATTCGAAGCAGAGGCAAAGGCGAGCGGGGCCTTAGACGAGCTCGAGGAGGGGGCACGAAAGCGGCGTCAAGCGCATCAACTTGAAGGCGCGCAGCAATGGAGAACAACTGGGCATCCCGGACAGAATCATCCTTGAAGCGCAGGTGGGTCACATCAGTTCCAAAGGCCATGGTGCAAGTCGGCGGGATTGAACTTCGAGGAATTCTGCCACTGATAGGTAAGTACCGCGGAAATGGATACAGTAAAATTTCCAGACCTCGAAATCGCGGGAGAAGTCATGCGCAGATGTAATACGGGCAAAGTGCTCCGTGGATACCAGTTCGGGTCAGGTGCCACGGCACGGAGCCGTTGGTGTGTTTCCCAATTTTTGTGTGAGGTTGCAGGCCGACGAGACTCACGCGTTGATAGACACCAAGGCTTGCGCTCGAATGTCGTCCAAGATACCACCCCCCTCTCGGGGATGCAAGCATTTACGTCCTACTAACCGTGACTCTACCCTCTTTACGCCGATTCGGCGATTCCCGTGCCAGGGTTCGTGTAACAAGCTCGTGGAAGTGGGTCTTCCTCGTTATTAGTTCCCTCTTCCTCGTCTTCCTGCTCGTTCTTAGCACACCTCTGTCGTGTCTACACTCCTCCCATCGTACCGAGATCGTCCGTAATCTTGCCTATTTGATAACCCAGACCATGGCGCAGTTGCAGCAGAGAACAAACGCTGCTCGGACATCGGGGTTGACAAGGACGGTGGGAGCGCTATCGATGCCGCTATCAGTGCTTCATTCTGCACCGGTGTCGTGAATATGTTCTCGTACGTCTATTTGTTACCTCGTAAAACAAGTGGATTCGACTCAATATGAAGCTCCGGATTGGTGGAGGTCGTTTCATAACCGTCCGTGTGCCACCCACAGGGCCGGGTGCGGCTTCTGAGGTGTTTACGATAGACTTCCGGGAAACGGCATCAGGGCTGGCGACTCACGAGTCGATGTATACTATCGGCAACCCTCAAGCTTCCAAGTTGGGTTCAATTCTTTCTCTTCGTGGACGTCGGTAACTCAATCAAACACCGGTATGGGGTTATATTCGCAAAGGTTGGACTCGGGGTTGATCCCGGGACTCACAGGACTACGATGCACCATTGTGTTGCTAACTGATATCTGATTCAGACGACCCTTGCGCACTAATAAGGAACTGAATGTGTCCGCAGGTCTAGTCCGGGAGTGCGAAACACGCTAGTTTTTATATATATATTTTCAACGCAGTCCAGCACTGGCAAATTCAAACTGAGAGCATTCAGACATTCGAAACTGGTTGTCCATACACTAACACATCCGTGATATTGCGACTGGGTAGGAGGCGATGTAAAATGTATCGGGAGTAGATCGTTGCGAAACAAACAAAGTTTGGGTAGCAATGGAATGACCAAAAAGCAGACGAGTACAAGTGCGATTGCTGCACACACAACAAGGAACTGGCGATTGAAAAGTGGAATTATTGTTGAGAAGATTCCATGGTGTTGAAGTGCGAGGAGGACTCCGGCTAGAGCTGGGCCTGGAGCCAGAGCTAAGTATCCGGAAAGCGAACAGACGTGAGCGAGATAACACAAGTCATACAGGAGAGAGTACGTACAAATTATTGGACTGAGTAGACGGCCATCCCCAGACTTCACGGATCCATCTCGCCATGGGGACCTCTTTCTTCATAATGCTGACAATCCACGGGTGTGACAGCATCTCTTTGGGGGTTGGGCGGAGGGTATGTTCTACGATTAAACTGAAGGGTATCCAATTTAGGTGAGTGCATGAGGCGATTATCAAAGATGCCCATACGTTTGTTTTATGAAGTCCTTCATGTCATCGGGCCATCTCACATCAGCTTCGTCGGCGAGCTGTGGAGGCTGAGAAGGGGCATGATAAGGAAGCAAACAACGTGGCCGAGACCGACGGTCTCACCTCCCCCCGAGTGATGTAGACCAACAGTTCGATGGATGTGAGGTCATCAGGGAATGGGTAACGATTCTGCACGAGTTCCAAAAGTGTGATACCGGTCGACCAAACATCAGCTCGAATGCTGTACTCAGGCTCTTTCCCGCTGATTCTCTCAGGCTGTGCAAAAGGTGAGTGAGGAAGATGCGTGATGTACACAAGTAAACTTACGGTCATGTAGAAACTGGTTCCGGTAAAGGTACCAGCAAGGGACTTGACGAGCTCTCCACAGTCCAGAAACCCCAAAATCGCACAGGCGGACTACACCCTCACCGGTCATGAGAATGTTGGAGGGCTTGATGTCCCTGTGGATTGTTCGAAGGGAGTGGAGGTACGCGAGGCCCTGCAAAGTCTGGGATATATTGTCAAAGGGAGGAAGGGCGAGATACATTGGAGAAAGCTTACACCTTCTGCCATGCGACCTGTGACGGGCTCACCGATGCGTGCGCCGCGTTCTTTGATGCGTTTACTGACGTCTTCCAAACTGCCACCTGCGCCGAACTCCATCATGACCTTGACTTCGTTGGAAGAGGGAGACATGTAGGCGCCGTAGAACTGGATGATATTGAAGTGCTTGGTGGTGGAGGAGATAGAGAGTTCGCGCTCGAGCTGCTTCAAGGGAGCTTCGCGCGTTGTGATCGTCTTTCGCGCAAAGATTCTGCTGGTTCAGACGTCTCTGACCTTGTTGACGGCGCCGCCCTGGCCTTCACCAAGCCTACTTAATTCCTCCAAGACGGCATCGGACCAGCGCTCGAAGGCCTGACGAGTGGAGGTCTCTTCAGTGGGTGTGTAGGAATCGACGGTGGCCCTATCGAAACTGGCAACTAGCTGGTCGATGGTGCTGTCGCTTATGTCGTTTGAACCCGGCTCGCGCCCAGGTTGGCGCTGCGGCTGCCGTAGTAGGAGGCGTTGCGGGGGAGGCCGTCTGCAGTGGGTGCGATGGACACGCCCTGGCGAAGAGGGTGAGGGGAGTCTGGGTCTCCATGTGGAAGGATAGCCGGCGGAGAGGAACCGTACCGGTGCCACCCGACCGTCCACAAGACTTGGAGAGTCGGCTGGGCGGTCCGTACGGCGCTCATCGCCGATGAAGAAGGGAGACTGAGCGGGAGTTTTGGGCGACATCTAGTAGAGAACGGGTCTGCCATACAGCCATGTTTATAGCGTAGTTACAAGAGCGGTGGGGTCTACATTTCCTGATTTGGAAAACGAATATTATGAGCCCGTCGGTTTGCAAGTGCCAGTCACTCAGTGGCTCCGCACGGAATGTAAAGTTTCGATTTGCATCGAGGATCGAGTCTCAGATCCGGCGGAGATCCCGTCTCATCGACATCCTTGAACCTCCTTGTGCGACGGACTAGTAGCCACAAAAAGGATTATCAACACTGCTCACTTTCGCCCAATCAAGAAATAACAGGGGATGTGGCACCGTGACTATGATGTAGCACTAGTACTCTACCTTCTCACAAACTTGAAGGTGTTTGGCTCCGCTGTAGTTACTTAGTAAGTTGGTTCACACCAAGGACAGCCAGCGCTAGTACACATGGCATGATTCAATCCTCCTTCCAATTACTGAGCGTTCTCGGCACCGCTGAGAAAAACATTCACCCACTACCAGTGCTCAACGTTCCGGCATATAGGCCGGCCCGGCGAGACCGCTGCACGTGTGACGTGACACGTGACCATAGTAACTTGGTTACTGGTCGGTTCGTCTTCCATCCTCATCCCCTCGACTCCCTCCCCTCGACCTCCCTCCCTCTCTTAATGGACGCGCACGGGCACGGGCACACGCCCTCGACCTCCCCTCCCCTCGACCTCCTCGCCTCTATGTCCCGCCCTCGACCTCACCCACGCCCTCTCTGCGCGCACGCACAGTCTCCCTCACCCCCCTCCCTGCGCAGTGCGTCCGAACGAACGCATGCGCGCTCCCCCACTCACCCTCTGCACTCGGCGTGCCGGAACGGACGCGTCACGACGCACGCACCTCACCACCGCCTCTCCCACTCCCTTTCCCACTCCCTCCCTGCGCAGTGCGTCCGAACGTACGCACGCGCGCTCCCCCACCCACCCTCACCCTCTGCACTCGGCGTGCCGGAACGGATGACGACGGGTA
>JBBPOM010000690.1:0-19951 GCA_038091455.1 Leccinum uliginosum | reverse complement strand
CGGAAATCGCTGTCGGCAGGCCCGGAATTTCAGCTTTGACTTCACCCCAGCGGCTGCGCCGCTTGCGGGAACCATTCGCATTAGCTGTGTGGAAGTAAGAAATCGGAGTTATCAAGGTTAGTATCCATTAGCAGCTAAGGTGGTAAGTGACTAAGCGGGCCTTGCTGGTCAAGTAGGAAGTTAAAGAAAAAAAATCCCACCGGACAGCAAGGGAAGAAGATACGACATTGTAAGCGCCGCTATTGAACGTTCTTGGACTTACCTCCAGATTCATCCGGAGTGTCCTCTCTACCCTTTCTTGTTTCCGACTCCTGGGGAGGCTGACGGGGATAAGCAGAAGGCGAAGGCTGGGCAAGCTGCGGGGGACTAGTCTCTTCTACTGGAGCTGGTCCAAAACGGCGGCGGGTACCAAGCGGAACTAGGGCATGTCAGAACAGGAATCAGGACAGTGAACGACGATGGAGCTCACCCTCGTTGGTTCCGCTGACTTCGCGTGTCGCAGGTCTCCACATTGCGATCGAAAGTGACAAGACTGACGGCGGACACGAGAGAGACGGAAAGAAAGATGGAATGAATCTCCGAAGGCTCGCCGTCCCTAGTTAAGTACAGACTCCGCTCAAAATGGACATGCTGACAAACCCCTTGCTCTGCCGCATCCGCAACTGACTCTTCTGATATGATGACCACCAAACGTCCTGCAGAAGGTAATTATGCTCCTGCTACTCTACTTTGTGACCATTTCTACACATTTCTTGTAAGAACTTGTGGCCTCTCCATCGACATCGAAGCGGCCTAAACGCAGTGCAGACGAGGGTGACTACATCGACCTCGAAGATGGGTTCACGAGCGAAACAGCTGCCGATGCGGCTGTTGTCCCTCGTGGCGCAACTATCAATTTCAGCGCCCTCACACGCAAGCTTGCGGAATCACGACGTACAGCCAACGTTGACGGTGAAGAGAGCTCCTTGGATGCCCACCGCCGCCAGCAGGACTCTCTAGTTTCTCATATTTTTATGGCTCAAGACTTTTCGTGGCTACACTTGAAACCCGATCATGCCTCTCGTCCTCTCTGGATTAGCCCAGAGGATGGACATATCATCCTTGAGGCCTTCTCACCTATTGCTGAGCAAGCCCAAGACTTTCTCGTAGCCATTAGTGAACCTGTTAGCAGGTGCGCCGTTATTGTATTGCCTGTAAATTACATGTTCATGCCAATTTCACAAGGCCAGCATTCATCCACGAATATAAACTGACGTCATATTCACTATATGCGGCGGTGTCAGTGGGGTTACAGACTGAAGACATAATAGAAGTTAGTCCTTACATTGATGCGTTTATGGAACCATGCTTATTGACTGGACCGCCAGGTTCTCAACCGCTTGTCGAAGGTACGTTGCCCCGACCACGAGAGGTCTCTGGGTCTGACGATTGCACAAGGTGCCAGTGCCAGAGAGCATCATTGGCTTCATCCGGGAACGCACTTTGTCGTATGGCAAAGTGAAGTTGGTTCTCAAGCATAACAAATATTTCGTGGAGAGTAGCCATCCAGAGACTCTGCAATTATTGTTGAAGGACAGGGTTATCCGTGATGCACGAGTTGTATCCCAGCAAACAGACAATAGTATTCGGGCTTCCACGTTCACAACCTCAAAAGCTCCAGTGAAGGGGAATCTTGTCATCCCAGGAACCAAAGACGCAGAGAAAAAGAAGGACGAAAGTGTTGCAGGTCGACCACCTGGAGCTCCTGGAACGAGCTCATCAGACACGGACTTGTTCACGTCGATAGTTGGGGTGGATACTGGTATGCTCCCAAAAACTCTAGAAGCTTCGGTGCGCTGAATATGGTCCATCGTAGACGATATCGAGGAGGATGACGACAACGTACACGCGTTTGAAATCGACGATGCGAAAATTGATGTTCGTTCCCTTTCATATCGTCTGCACCCCATGGTTTTAAGACTTTCTCAGGATGTGAAGAAACGTTGCAACGAGCTGGAGTACCCTATGCTCGAAGAGTATGACTTCCGAAATGATACTGTCAATGCCAATCTGGACATCGATCTCAAACCCGCAACGGTGATCCGACCTTATCAAGAGACTAGCTTGAGTAAGATGTTTGGAAATGGGTAAGTTTATCTACACCGATTCCGGGGATATCATATAACTTTGAAATAGCCGAGCCAGGTCCGGGATCATTGTGCTGCCTTGCGGTGCAGGGAAGACCCTTGTCGGTATAACTGCAGCATGTACCATTAAGAAGTCTTGCCTTGTACTATGCACGTCTTCGTGAGTCCAGTGCGCTACGATGACACACCGCAGTTGTTAGTTTACATTTATGGTGCAGCGTCTCTGTTATGCAATGGAAGCAGCAATTCATGCAGTGGTCAAATGTCACAGATCGGCAGATCGCCATCTTTACCGCAGACCAGAAAGAACGGGTACGGTATTCAGCCTCGACCTCATGTATGCCTGCTGACATTGCAAACTAGTTTGCCGGTGATAGCGGCATCGTAGTCTCCACTTATTCGATGGTCGCGAACACTCACAATCGGTCACACGAGTCGAAGAAAATGATGGAGTTCTTGACCTCTAGGGAGTGGGGATTTATCCTATTGGATGAGGTTCATGTCGTCCCTGCGGCCATGTTTCGACGCGTTGTGACCACCATCAAGGCACACTCGAAGCTTGGTCTCACTGGTGAAACAATTTTTATGGAAATTGCCTGGAAACTGACTAATGACTGCAGCGACACTCGTCAGGGAAGACGATAAGATCGCAGATCTCAACTACATGATTGGACCGAAACTCTACGAAGCCAATTGGATGGATCTTGCTGCCAAGGGACATATAGCTAATGTCCAGGTTCGTAATTTGATGATCGTGTGTATGCCCGGTTACTCAATAACCCCAGTGTGCCGAGGTTTGGTGTCCCATGACGCCAGAGTTCTACAGGGAGTATCTTCGGGAGCAATCGCGCAAACGGATGCTCTTATATTGCATGAACCCGAAGAAATTCCAAGCTTGTCAGTTCCTTATCAAGTTCCATGAGGCACGCGGGGACAAGATCATTGTCTTTTCCGATAATGTCTTTGCTCTAGAGGTGAGGCGCAATATCAGTGAAACATCATCTGGGTTCTTACGCCGCGTCAAGGCGTACGCGAAAAAGCTTGGGAAGCCTTATATCCATGGTGGCACTGGCCAAGTGGAACGAATGCGGGTTTTGCAATGGTTCCAACACGACTCGAATGTCAATACCATTTTCCTCTCCAAGGTAGGATATTATTTCTACGGCTTGTCGAGTGCCTTCTATTTCTGTCGATTCCAACAGGTCGGCGACACGTCAATTGATCTGCCCGAAGCCACTTGTCTCATCCAAATCAGCTCTCACTTTGGATCACGACGACAGGAGGCACAAAGATTAGGTCAGTATTCTAACTATGACAGCTGTCACTCAACTAGACTTGACTTGGTACAGGCCGAATTCTGCGGGCGAAGCGCCGTAATGATGAAGGATTTAACGCCTTCTTCTACTCCCTCGTGTCCAAGGACACCCAGGAAATGTTTTACAGCACCAAACGGCAGCAATTCCTGATTGACCAGGGTTACGCGTTCAAAGTTATTACGCATCTCGATGGACTCGAGAATTTGGAGGATTTGGTTTACAAGACCAAGGACGAACAGATCGAGCTTATCTCGTCGGTACTCTTGGCCAACGAGAGCGCGGCCGAGCTTGGAACAGACATACGTGCCTCGGAAGGCGACCTCGCGGGGACGGTCACCTCGAAGGACTTTGGTGTCACGAAATTCCCGGGCGCTCAGCGGACAACGGGAACGCTCACTGCATTGAGCGGCGCGCAGCACATGTCGTATGTGGAGCAGAACAAGTCCGCCAACAAGAAGCTGGCACGAGATATAGCACCACGACACAAGCTATTTTCTAAGCGCGATAAGGAGAAGGCAGCGGCGAGAAAGGAAGCTCGGGGGCCGGGACGGGGATAAACATTACCATCGATACTAGAAGTGTCATGTGATACAGACGCTATTACTCTGATCACTCACAGATCTATCTGTGATTCGGAAGGCCGATTCGGACATGTTGTCTAGCGCACCAGGGTGCATTGGATGGTGTGCCTTTGACCAGGCCCAGGTTCGAGCAGCATGCAAGGCACGTGAAAAACCGATCAATCCCCCGAAACCAACAAGGTGCCATGAACACGAGGGGGGGCGATTCTAACTTCTAAGAAGGCTCTAGGACTGTCGGTATTACGCAGTTCCTTTCACGAGAGGAACGGGATCATCATCACGGTGCTAGCCTGGGCACTGAGGGTGATGACGAGTATGACCTGATCCGATCAACACCCCCCTCCCAAGAGATTGACAGGAGTCGAAGAGCGGCTGAGAATGGCGGCATGGCGACTTCGTGCGGAGATCCAAAAATGGGTCTGGGCCGCAGCCGACCCCGATCGAACCCGCATATATGCGGGATGTGTGATCCTTTTGTCACAAAGATTCAATATTCCCGATAGTTCACTTCGGAAGGTCCCTTTTATATGTTCTCTTGAATTTCCTTTCCGCTACCTCCTTCCTCCTCGCGGTCACCTCAGACAGATTTCCTCACAACTTAGCGCTCTTGTTTCTATCTAAAAATGTCTTCCAAGCGTGGTCGCAAACGAAACGACAATCTTCCCCCTAACAGAGCCAGAGATGTGCAACGAGCGTTTCGTGCGCGAAGAGCCGCACATCTGCAGGTGCGGGGTTTTTATCTTCTCTATTTGCAATTATACGACCTTTCGTCTGACAATTTCAGGCTCTGGAGCTGCGTGTGTCCGAGCTGGAGGAGGAGAACAACTGTCTGCGCGCAGCGCTGAACTTACCTCCGGCTAACCGCCCAACACTCGGCAAAGGTCCGACAGGAAAGGACAAACCAAAGTCTCTCGATAATCCTTCGACCTCGCAGTCCGCATCCAAGAGCCGTGATTCCTCTCCGATAGGCGAGTCACCGTCCCCAAGAAGGTCCGAATCAACATCACCATCGGTCATTGGCGGGACGACTCTGCGCACTCCTCCTATCATCGATGGAGGCAACTGGGACGAGGGATTTATGATGAACGATCAGCAGTCGACAAACTCTCATATTCCGTCTACACCCGCTGTCCCTGCATTCAACATGCGCCCGGTTGCGCCATCAACTGTTCCCCAAAAGAGTCCACAGCAGTTCACTTTCTCCACCCCCATGCCTCCCCGCACCCTCGTCTCGAACAACGTGCCCAACCATCAACTCCAGTCAACCTACGCGCACACCGCAGACAGGCCTATAACAAGCGGTTACAACGACATGAATTACCTCCTCTGTGACGCACGGGAGACTCCTCATTATTCATATCATTATCAACAGTCTCCTTTTTCAGCAGAGAGTCCCATGTCGTCGCATTCACCCCAACTTTCCGTTCATTCACAACCGCCACACAGCGCCCAGCGCCCCAACATTCCGCAGACTATGCCGTTCCAACAGCGTCGCTCGCACACGGAGCCGCAGGCCTTCCGCTCACTCAGCAGCGACCTTCATCTCCCCAGTCCTCCGCCTCCGCACGTCTCGCGCTTAGCGTCTTCTCCTCCCCCGGCGATCCATGACGTGCGATCGCACCACTATACCTCACATGGGAAGCACGTCAATCCACTGCCTTGATCATCGGCCTCCCTGTTCCTTTTGCCCGTTTCCCTTTTTCCCTTTCCTCCTCGCTATGATTGATCCTTGTCCGGACATTGCCGTATTTTCAAAATCACGAGTGATCGAGACTTTCTGTATCACTAGTCTGCGAATGCGTCGCGAGGGCTGTACAATGATTCCGCTTTATAGTAGATGTACTCTACGCTATTTACTCGTACGTCTTCTATTAATCGTCTTGTTCGACGTCACTTTTTCATTCCATTGTTTACGCTACTGTCGGTAATTTCCAGTTGAAAATGACAAAGGTATTTTTAAGGTCGACTAGTCCTCACAGCCACAAGTGGGTGCTTCGTTCGCACGCGAGTCGGTGGCGACATCCGTGCCTGGTGTTTCTACTAGTACCAAAGCGTCCGGTGTCACCTGCCAAATGTCACCCCAAAGTGGCATCGTCCCCCCAGGCAGAGACCACATGTCAGCCCGGCTAGACAACCCGAAAGCTCATCCCACCCAGCTGGCGCCTCGTATATATACCTGCCGCCCCGTTGCTCTGCGCATTTCAATATCTTTAATTTTGCCACGAGATCTCCGATCCACTCGCTCCCCGGCTGATCCATCCGAAACCGACGATGACGAACGCCCGCAGCCCAACTAATAGCCAGGGCGCGTGGACGGTCACCTGCATTCATCATATACACACACATGGATATCAACAGCAAATGGGGATATCATCGCAGTGGAGTTACGCCGCAGCGTCTAGTTGGCACCAGTTGACCTTGCCTTCCGCGCCGTACTTGTCCTCGAGCCAATCGTTGGCAGCCTTAAAATGCCCGTTGCCCAAGAATCCTTTGTGGGCGCTGAACGGCGAGGGGTGCTATTCCATATTGAGCAAGTGAGGAATGGAGAAGTAGCCCAACGCCAAGCACATACCGCGCTCGTGAGGATCAGGTGCTTGGTCTGATCTCATCATATTCCAGATACGCCGAGAAGCAGTTAAAAAGGCACGTACCTTGTTCAATTTGGCAACCCTTTTGCCTGCCCACGCCCCCCAGGCGAGGAACACGACACCGCGTCCGATTCCGCGCGCGTCAGGATCGCTACGGCCGGCCAAGTTTGCGCCGCCGTACTTGTCAACCACGTCGACGACCTTATCCGTGAAGTCCTCCCAACCCTTTCCGGCATGTGAACCAGCATTATTTGCCTTTACCGTCAGACACGTGTTAAGCATGAGGACACCGTTTTCGGCCCAGACGGACAGGTTTCTGGGTCCGCCCATGACTGTTTTGAGCACTGACATAATCTTATCTGATGATGGCTTACCCGTGTTGGGGAGGTTTGAATTCGGGGTACTCTGCCTTGATCTCGGCATATATCTGCGGTTCGCCCTTTAGTTACTGTACAGCCAAGTTATGAGCTAATGATCGCTTACGTTCCGTAGAGACGGCGGCACGTTGACGCCCTTGGGAACGGAGAAGCAGAGTCCTATCAAAGCCGTGTTCAATCAATCTCGACTCTTCGGTCGACTTCGGTCGAGCAACATGGAATCCGACGCGGTACTGGCGGCTTACCGTGTGCCTGATTGGGGCCGTGATAGGGGTCCTGGCCGACAATAACGACCTTGACCTTGCCCAACGGCGTATGCGACCAGGAGTAGACGTTTCGAGCTAGACCGCCGCGCCGCGATGGAACGTGAATCAAACGGGTTAATATAGAAGGGATCAGCGCTCTGGGCTTACGGGATGGGTAAACCTTGAGGCCTTTTACGTCGTCATCTGGACCTCTTACTCCTTCCTGCCAGAGAAATTTCTTTAGGGAGATAAAGTAAGGCTTCTTGACCTCGTCCTTGAGAACCTTGAGCCTAGAACAGTCACGTGAGTCTTGACTGACAAGAAGTCACTGCACACACCAGCTCTTGCCCATGCACTCGCACTCGAGCTTGAGCAAGTCCTTGTGATCATCTGGAATCGAGTCGACGTATTCTTTAAGATTGAAAGGGATAGCGTTCAGGCGCTGCAGGCCGGAGCCCGCCTTCTTTGTACTGGCCACGCCTACTGGGGATGGAGATGGCTTGGCGGAATATAGTTTTGCTTTTTTGGCTTCCGGCTGGCCAGACTTTTCGAACTGGGAGTTCTTTGGAGCGGCGAACATGTCCACGAGCGTACGCTGCCGCTTTAAAGGGTTTGATGTTGCCTCGGACGCCTTGGACGCCGTGGACGCGTCGCGCGCTGAGGCATTGGAAGTTTCCAGGTCTGCGAGGTAAACGACGCGTGCATCCTCCATCTCGTCGACGAACGAGAACTTCAAGACGCGAAAAATGAGCTTCGCGTGTCGCGTTCGCTAGCGGGCTGAAGTTTCCTATTTTAAGTAGATGTCCCGTTCGAGACCGAACTGGGCCTGGCTCGCTTTGATCTAATACCTCGTTCAAATCCGTCAAACTGCCTCGCTCAGCCTCCTCCCCGTCACCGCCCTCCGCCAGGAATGCGTCTGGTCGTGCAGATTCCTCAAAGAAACCGTTCCTCAATGTCCGGTCTTCTAGACGTCGTCCGACCTCGCTTTCCGCAGACGCAGCACCCCCGGATGCGAACAACATCGATATGAGCTCCACGTACCATGCAGGTTCATCGAGGTAAAGACCACACTCCCAGCCGTCCATCGAGCTGACATGCAGCACAGCGACGACTCAGACTCAGACACAACCGGCGAGGACACGGACGATGAACAACAGCATCTCGGCCGTGGGCGTCGCGCATCCTTTAAGAGTCTACGACAAGACGTGCGGGATACGTTGAGAAAGAAAAAGCAACAAATGTCGCCCTCGCGGAGTACCCTGACTTCCACATTTGCTGAGAACGTCGTGGAGCAGAAGGCGAATGGCATGTCGTCAGGGCGTAGGCAGTCGTTCACGCGGTCACGATCTCCGCACATTCGTGCATTGAATAGCTCCGGACAGAGTCCCCACCCGACGACAAGTGCTCCCATGTCTCATGCACGCCACCGCTCACTGTCGACGTTGTTTTTTCTGCTCCCTGGCGACATTTCTATTCACGTTCCAGCACCGTGGAATGGCTTGTCCTGGACATTCTCCGCCGACGCCCGAAGACTGGCAGAACACGTTTTGCTCCTCGGGTCGTTGTTCTATGCGAATCGGAAACTAGCTTTGGCGCTCGAACCCTTACATGCTTCTGGCCCTTTGGTATCATCAGGTAAGACCTACCTCATTACAGACAGCTTTATGCATACCTCCTCGTTGCAGGGATAGATCTACTCATGATAATCTGCATAATTTATGTCATCTGGAGTCACTCCTCATCCATTAAAAAGGCACCCTCTCCGCCCCCCTCGGATGCGGACGACGTTCGTGCGCCGTCTCCTCGCATAGAGTCTCGCGAAAGTAGACGTGGTGGTGGTCTTCGTTCACCTCAAAACAAGACGCATTTCGGATTTGTATGGATGAGTGTGCCGAAGAACTACAGGTGCGTTTGTTTTCCGGGACGCTGTGTACATTTTTGCTCACACGATTCAGGGACTGTTCCGACGATGGTGCTTTGACAGGGCTGTTGTTTGCACCCCTCATCGCTATCGCCCTGTTGTCATCCTCACTTCGCCAAGCAGCCTTACTTGAGCCCTCGTTACTGCCCCCTGACTGGCTGATAGAAGCTCCTCGTGTTCTAGAAGCCGCGCGTACTCCGATGTCCGCTCTGGACGCTTTAATACTGTCTAGACGCAGCCTTGTCGATTATGCAACGCTCTGTTCCTTCATTCTCCTTGTCCAGATCGTTTCTTCGTCGTGGTATGAGGCGAGGTACCGAAACGGACGGAATGTACCTGAGGGCGAACGTGGCTCTGTACCACGCAGCGAACTACGGCGGACATGGACCTACTGGATATATTCGAGCGTCCTCACGTTGGTCGCGCTACTTGTCCGACATTTGCTTGCAAGCAGCAGTATCAACCTCTGGCAAAGTAAGAACCTTTGAGCTGTGCGCATACGATCGGCTCATCTTAATGGTTAGATCTCAGCCATTTGGATGTCATCATAGGCTCCGTATTCTTTCAGTTCTGCCTGTACATTGCATTGCGATTGGCTCATGGAGGTTTCACGCTCGGCGAACTTGCGGTTGTATGCTTTGGTGGATTATCCCTGGGCATGGAACTACTGAATCTTACGAGGGCGCAGGTATGTGTGTGTGGGGGCTGAAAGTAGCGTATGCTCAAAATTTTCGACCAAGTTATGGCCAACGAGAACACCTTTCATCAAGACGTTTCGTCTTCCAACGCCTCTTCTCACTTTCCAGGTGGCTCTCGTAGCTGGATCGTTGCTCACTGGGTTCATACTCTCTCCGCTGCTCGCGCTCTCTCGCCACATAGCACAGCGTCCTGTTCGTCGGCTTAAATTCCCCGACGAGAAGCCTAGGCATCGACGAGCGCTGGCTGCTGGATTCTATGTTGGCTCCATTGTGATCGTAGCCGGTCTCATTGGGTCATGGACGTGGTTGTGCCTAGGCAAACGTGATCCGTGGTTGTGGGCGATCTTTTGGGTTGTACAGGGAAGGAAAAAATGGACTCGGCCACTGTTGGTGTGTTACTGGGCACTATTGGGTAGTATAAGCGTAGCGGGGTGGAACCGACAGTTGTCGAGGTTCCGGAAGTACAAGCCACGGAACGGTACGAACGGCGCGGGAGAGCATGGGACCCTCTCAGCGCAAACCATGCAAACCCAGAAATCCACAGAAACAGCCACGGCAGGATTAGGGCTCGCGTTTGCAAACCTGCCGAACCTTCCGAACCTTCCGAACTTGCCCAACGGGACCCAGGTGGCGACAGATCTACTGGATGCTGCTGACAAGCACGTTCCGACGCTGAGTATAAATGCTCGTCGGAAGTTTTTTCATGCGTTGGCAGTGGTGATGTTTTTGCCTGGTGTGGCTATTGACGTCAGTGGAGTCTATTTGTGTCATGCGGCGTTGCTGACGAATGTACAACAGCCTGCGTTTACGCACCTGTCATTCAGTGCTGCGTTTGCCCTGTTTATCTTTGCGGAATATGTGCGATACTTTGCGGTGTACCCGTTCGGCGCATCTGTGCATCTGTTCATGAATGAGTTCCTGGACCACCGGGACCGGGGGACCGCGATTTTGAGCCATTTTTACCTGCTGACTGGATGTGCAGGGTCAGTGTGGCTTGAAGGGTGAGTGGGTGTGCTCAGTCGGAGGATAAAATACTGAGGTGTGATCTAGGCCGTCGCGGATTCTGATGTATACGGGCATTCTTGTGCTGGGCGTGGGGGATGCGCTGGCGTCGATCGTTGGAAAGCGGATTGGAAGGTACAGGTGGTCAGCGAGTTCATCCAAGACGATCGAAGGGAGCGTTGCATTTGCAGTGTCCGTGATAGCGTGCGCATGGATTCTGCGTGTGCTTGGGCTTACGGAGCGGTTCTCGGTCAGGGTGTTCTGTTGTGGTGCGAATCTGATGCTAACGGAATGAATCTAGATGGCACGATACGGTGTTGTTGCAGCGCTGTCGTCGGTATTGGAAGCACTTTCGGAACAGAACGATAATTTGACATTGCCTCTGTACATGTGGAGCATGCTTGTGGTGGTGGAAGTCATGTGACCTGGTAGTGGTTAGTGGGGAATGTCATTACGATCTACTGCTATTACTAGTTCTCTTGTCGTCGAAGTGGTGGGACCACGTGATCATGCCACCAATCCCAGATAATGACCTCCGCGCCTCCAAGTCCAAGCTTGCCCTCCCCGCCCTCGCACTGACGTCCCTCCAGGATCACCACTCCTGCCAGATGCCCCTACAGTTACTCCTGAACACATCCGAACGCGTTAGCAGGCAATCAAGACCAGCGACAGCTTCCATCCTCGACGGACCCTCCTTCTTTGTCCTTCCGGCACCCTTTCAAGATCCACTCGTAGTATGAGTCCCCAAATATTTTGTGACTAATCACAAACACACACGTCTCACAGCCGACGCCTTCTTCCCGCACCGACCCCGATGCTTCCGACCCTCCTATGAACGGTATGCGTCCCTCGTCCCCCTCACCCTCACCTCCCTCTGCTGATTCTCCCTCTGCCCTGAACCACAAAGACTCCTCGCCCCACCCGACAGATCCACGAACACTTCCTTACTACGATTGGGTCTCCTTCATGTCTGCCTACGCCTCCGGCCAGTGGAATCCCCACCGGACTCCGCATCTCCCTCGGTCCGCTTTAGGCCCCACGCTTCCCAACATGCGCTCCGCATCTGATCCTCCCGCCTTTACGTGTCCGAATAAATCAAGCCAACTTGCTTCTTCCTCGTCGGAATTCCCGTTTCCTCAGCACCCCATCTTCGACCCAGCAAACGAGAAGGAACCCAAGAATCAGCTCACCGTTTCCCCAGAGAAACACTTCTCCAAGCTCCCTCCGCAGCCCGCGTCGCTGTTCGGCCGTCGGTTTCGTAAATCGTTCAACGATCTCAGGCAAACCACTGGTCATGCAATGCACCTCTCTCTCGATGGTACACAGGGCTTCACCATGGCCCCAGACGCGACCACCGCAGCCGCTACCATGCGTTGGGCTGCCGCCAGAGTGAACATATCCCCCCTCGCATTGCCATCTCCCGAGCATGAACTCACAGACCCTATGCGCGGTGTACATGCTGCCATCCCCGGAGCTCATGCACCCGAATACAGCCCTCCGCTTAATCCTGTGACCCCCGGGACCAGCCGCAAAACACGCCTCGATAGTTTCTGGGAGGGAACCCAGGACGTGAGTGACGACATTGACCGGCTGTCGACGTTCCAGAACTCAAATCCGGCGTCGCCAACACGCTCTACGATAGATGGAGACGCTCGTCTTCCTGCCGATTTGTCTTCGAACACTTTCCCCGCCTCAGCAACACGACAATCACCCGAGGAACACATCGAGGAGGACTATTTTACCGCGTCCAGTTCTCGTGCGAACACCCTGGACACTGACTTTCGCACCACCCCCGAGGTACCCTCTTGCCAAGACAGCGAATTTCTCGACACGAACGTGTCAACCACGCCGGCCTTGCCGCGTAGAGTATGCCTTACTCGTCACACATCCTCTCCTTTACCAGTTTCAGCTGCCTCAGAGAGAAAGATCACCGGGCGATCAATCTCCGAGACGGCGAGCAGCCACAGAACAGGACGCGCCGCCAAGGAGGAACAAATGTTCTTGGAGCTTGGATATCTTGCTCCTCCTAATCCCCCAGACGAGCTTGAACGGAGACGTGCACTCTACAAGTGAGTTTCGTGTTCCATGCGCGCACTCGTATGCTGACGCGTCGCGATCAGATTCAACATATGGAACACCGCACCCGACATCAATTTTGATCGGATCGCTCACTTGGTCAAGCTTGTATTCAATACCAAAAGCGTGTGTATATCACTCATCGACGGTACAGAACAGTACGCCATCTATGCTGTAAATTGATGCATCAGCTCGCTAACTCTGAGGCAATAGATGGGTCAAGTCACAATGTATGTGTTTCGAGTTCATCGCCGACCTTTCCGGGTATACATTGATGCACAGGCGGAGCATCATTCACGCGTTGCCCTCGCCTGACTTCATTATGTGCACACAGCATCCTACAGCGGTGCGTTTTTGCCAGTCGTCACCCGATGTTTTCTTGACATTCAATCTCAGTTGTGATGAACCTACTGTTATCTTGGACACCCTAACGGATTGGCGCTTTGCAAAAAATGTTCGTGAGAATGTCGTCAGGGCTCGTATGTTTCCAATCGTTGACGGTCAACTAGCCATTTGTGATGGAGAGTCCCCACACTCGATTTTACGCGGGTGCACCACTGCGAACTCAGGAAGGGTATAATATTGGCAGGTAATACATTCGGACGTCCTACCACGGGAAGCTTACGTAGAGGTAGTCTGGCCCTGATGGACGATTCGCCACGGCAAGATTTTTCGCCTCGTCAGCGACATACTCTCAAGGAATTTGCGGTGGGTCAATGATCCCGACACCCCTTCTCAATACTAACCGGTGTCAAGGCTGTGGTGATGCGTGAGATGGAATTGTGGAGAGACAAGGTTCGCTTGTGCCTCTAAAAATCTGATCTTTCTAGTGACCCCCATCACAGATTCAACTTCGTATACGAGACAAGATTCAAACATCCGTGAGGTGTCGTGTCTGTACATCGGAACGATTTCCTAACACGTTTCTAGATGGAACAATTTAGTAGAGAATGCCTGGAGATCGACCAGCAAGAGTCCCAGAACGCCGATATGTACGGCTCGGCATCCATGGACAAGGTGTACGACCGCGCAGCCAAGCTTGTGAAGCGCACACTGGATGTTGAGGAAGTCCTCGTCATGGATGTCTCGCACTGCGATGTGCTTGAAACACTCAGCACAGAAGCGACTGTGTCGGTGGTGATGCACCACGGCAATGGACAGACACGCGCCACTGAACGAATACTTACCGCAGACGAGCAAAGCAAGCTTAACGCGTTCTTTGAGCAGTTCCCAGACGGCAAGATTTCGGAAGGAATCTTGCCGGTTTGCTTTCGTCCGTTTATACCAACGCATATACAGTATGCTTTGAGTGAGTACCCAAGCTTGTCTTGGGATCAACTAACGACCCGTCACGATAAAGCGGTCCCGGTCTTCAACATAGACAAGCGACCTTTCGCATTAATTTGCGCGTACAATGCCTCGGACCCATCCCGGCGTTTTGTAAGCAACATATGCTTGCGTGTGTCGTCTTGTTTATCACGTTTCGTATAGTTGGAAGGTCACGAATTGTCTTATTTGCGCGCCATTGGTACTGTTCTACATGCATAAGACAAGGGTATCTATTGATTATCGTTTCAGGTGTCATCATCCTCTCCGCCGTGTTGAAGCGGCGGATGATGCTCGCGGATCAGGCTAAAAGTCTGTTTATATCAAAGTAGGTTATCTTGCGCCATCAGTCTGGCGATGTCTGACGAGGATTCAGTATATCCCACGAATTGCGAACACCACTTCATGGAGTATGTTGCCTTTTTTCATTCGTCATGTACCGTCCCCGATTGAAGAGTATACGTAGATACTGGCAGCGGCAGAGTTGCTGGCTGACACTTCATTGAACCACAGCCAGATGTCGTTCTTACATACTGTCCAGGCGTGCGGTACATCGCTCGTGGAAACTGTGAATCATGTCCTAGACTTTACCAAACTCAGCGGAAATATGAAGTCGGGCGGTGTTGACAATGTCATCACCCGGACAAGGTACGTCATCCGCAATCTCGTAGAACCCAATTGTGTGTAACAATGTTCAGAGTCGACCTGGAACAACTTGTCGAGGAAGCGATCGACGGATCTTGGATAGGTTATTGCGCACGCAACTCTTCCAGGGGTTCCGAGATAGGCAGCGTATACGCGCCTCATTCGAATCAGCGAACTTCGAGCATGATGACCGCTCCGGAAGCTTCGCAAAACATCGAGATCGTCGTCGATATCGACCGTCGCGAAGGAGTAGGTTAATCGAAACAGACATTCTGCGCAATTTGCTAAGACCGGATTCACTCAGGGGTGGATGCTCAAGTGCGATAAAGGTGGAATACGCCGGGTGTTGATGAATCTGTTTGGAAACAGCCTCAAGTTCACTTCGGTGGGTGGATTGATGTCTCTGTGCGCCTTCTCTCACCAGTTGCATACAGAGCGGTTACATTCACGTGTCGCTGAAACAACTCACTACACCCGACGACGTCGCGGATAACACGGTCAAGATAGAGCTGTGCGTGAATGACACTGGAAAAGGTATCAGTCCAAATTTCCTGAAGGTCGGTTGCTTCATCCAAAGGGCGGAAGTTTGTTATTCATGCGCCATCATCAGAATCATTTATTCCGCCCGTTCTCTCAAGAGAACCCTCTCCAGGCTGGCACGGGCCTGGGTCTTGCGATCGTGAGCAGCATCGTCCGGTCGCCGAGTGTTGCTGGCAAAGTAGAGGTCATCAGCGAGGAGACCGTGGGCACAGATATCAAGGTGGTCTTTGAGGCCGAGATACTTCAAGAGGGCTTGAGCAATACCCAAGATCGATTCTTCTTTGGCGACCAGACGCCATCACCGGTGGTCTCCTTCCTTGGTTTCAAGAAACGAGGCCATGGCGTTCAGCTTCTCAACGAGGTACTCCGCAAATACATCATTACTTGGTGGGGGTTCACCCCTCAACCAGAGGGTGCGGAGCTCGGTGATATCGTCATTCTTAACGAGGACCCATCACCCATCGTCACTGCCCTCGAGAAGATGGACACGCATCGCTCGTTCATCATTCTTTCTTCCAGCCGGGGAAGCCCTCGCATAATGGGAATCTGCAACACGTATGAGAATAATGGTGGCTTCTGTCGCATCGTACACAAGCCCGGTGGGCCCCTCCGACTTCGCACTGCGCTGAAACAACTTCTCCGAGCGAGACAGCGCCGACAACATCGCATTCTGGACTTCCCCAACTCAGGAATGAATTCTGAAGAGAGCGTATCTCTTCAATCAACCATCTTCGCGGACGAATTTTCAGACTCTAGCCTCGAGCCACACCGACGTGGTAGCATCGACAACTGGCGAGACCAGTCAGCGTTGCAGTCCACTAACATTCCTACCGTTACAGTGTCTGTATCGCCTGAGTCCGAGAAAGAGATTGTCTTCCAACCTGCCGATGTGACACTGTCGGACATCAATAACTCGGCGCTCGCTGTCGGAACCAACGGCAGCCTGCTCAGAGCGTCAGCCAGATCTACCGAACCGATCAAACCGCGTCGAAAGGTACTTGTAGTGGAAGACAATAGCATCCTTCGCAACTTGCTGTGGGTGATTTCATTGTCGCCTGTGCTCATCTTCACTAACTTGCTTGCGTTGTAGTGCCAAGTGGCTCACGAAAAAGGTGCGCAAAGGCCACAGACTGTGATGATGCCTTCTTATGTTCCCGAAAAGGGCTTCGAATACCGCGAAGCAGTAGACGGTAGTCAAGGAGTCGAGATCTTCCAGACTGAAGGCCCGTTCGAGTGAGTGGTAATGCTCCTTTTCGAGTGCTCAGTCTTATGTTGGGTTAGCGTGGTGTTGTTGGATTTATCTATGCCAATCCTTGACGGTATGTCACTCTCCGTCTTGTCGGTTATCAATCTTTCAATTCATTCTTCACAGGAGTCGGCGCTACTGTCCAAATTCGCCAGATTGAGCGTGCGCGTTCGAACCAGCAGTCGTGCGTAATCCTCGCGTTGACAGGCATGTCCTCACTGGAAGATAAACGAAAAGCCTTCGAGGCTGGGATGGACGGATAGTGCGTTTCCTGCTCGTCGATCCAAACCATCATCTTGACAATAGCTGACACGATCTGCAGCCTGGTCAAACCTGTCGCATTCAGAACGTTAGATGACATGTTTCATAAACTGGGTCTCTCTTGACCCAGTTCATCACTAATCGCATTCACAGTATACACATGCACGCACACAACAATCAGGAGCCTCGCACGACTCGGACATTGATCACTTTCTAAATTTTCTTTTCTTTTCTTTCTTTCTTTCTTTGAGGACGTGGCACTCGCTTTCCATCTGTCAGCCACCTGTCAAGCATAACTTTTTTTTCTGTTCTTATCGATGTGACCATGATCCGTTTGGATCTACTGTATCATGCACCCTAATCACCCTTCATCCCTGACGTCTTAAATACCATCGCACTGTCCGCTTATCATGCTAGTTCTGCTTTCATACTTTGTTTCGTACGCCCAAGCTCCACAGCATTTTTTTTGGTTCCAAGTTGATTCCTTGGAATGTATTTGTTGATTACAACACCTTTCATTATTCATTCTGCGGATGCGGGAAACATATGACAGAGCTCGCGTACGAAAAAAAACGCAAGATTGTGAGCAAGAGCAAAAGTCACCTCTTCTCGGTCCTCGGACCCCGGACCTCCTGGGCAGCCCGGTTCACGCATGCGTCAACACTTGGGTTTTTTATATATAGATAGGCTTTTTGACATGTAGTAAGTATCAGATCATTGAGCATTCAATGTAGAGACCCTGTCCCGGTCGCTCTGGCCGCCGCGAAGTCAGTGTGAAGTTGTAGTAAGGGGGTTATCTAGCAATACATACGTACACAGTGATACCCGTGGAACTGGCCTGACTGACTGTCAGGCCAGTTCACAGACTCCCCACGTGAATCCTATCGATTCTGAGGGACGGCATATCGATATTCCTCATGTCCACGTGAACGTTGACGTCTGCGAGAGACTCAGACTCACAGTAGATATAGCTTGCTTTCCTACTCCCTAGCGAGGCTAATAGTATTCTGCCCAGGGTGATTCGACTTATGCCCAAATAAAGGACCGGGTCTAGTACTTAGATGCATCGATCGTTCATTAGTATATACCGCATGTACCATGTACCTAACCATCCTCCAGCACTATCTGAACTGGCAGTGGACCCCGGGCCGTGCTTACATCCCAAGCTGTTCATGGCACTCATGAGATGAGCGCGCATGATGCCAAAGAACGGAAGGGGAATTCTGTAATAATCGTTGAGGGTTTCCAGAACCCAGAACCAGGGAATCCTGAGTCAGGCCAACTCTAAATCTGAAAAAAATGTCCCCGCTCCCCGCTCTCCTCTTTAGCATTCACAGTCGTCCAGCTTCCGTTTCCTTCTTCTTTGGCGGCCGGAGCCGGAGCCAGGCCTGGGCTGGAGATCAGACAGTGATACAAGCGGAAGAGTCTCCCTTTCCCTGCTATTAATACTCCCAGCTGCAGGATGCTCGTTGTCACAAGCGCCGTCAACAGCAGCATTGATGCCATCCAGCCGATCACCACAAGACGAGGATGCTGCCTCTGTGCTCCTACCTGGCGCGTTCGCGGGCTCCAAGGGTACGCCATCGCCATTGTTTTCAACTCCTGCTTCTCCTATCGCACCTGCCCGCACTGTTCTTGCCCGCTCGTTGGGTATGCTAGTACTCGTAGATCCACCACCAGCAATGCTTCCCGCATCCAAAGTCAGGTCGATCGACCCGCTCGCACGCAGGCGTCCGTTGTCACGATCTCCGCCACCACTGGCACACCCACCGTTAGTATCGTCACCGACACTTGACTCGCTCGGACATCGCGGCCAAACTGCCAAGCTTTCGTCTCCTCCAACGACACTACTGACGGAGCCAAAAAGGTACTCATGTGCATGACCCTCGCCTTCGTTCGCAGTCTCCAAGCCGTTCGCTGGCGGGTTGCTCGTCTGCAACGTCGTCGATCCACAAACGGCTACCTCGGGACGCTCGTTCGCAGTCTCCAACACGCTCGCCTGCGGCATCGATTTTGTGTTCGCCTCGTTTGTCGTCGTGGTCGTAGTGGTTGTAGTCGACCCACAACCACTTGCCACAGCACCTGGCAACCTCTTGAACACAGCTATCGGAGGAATTACGATCGTCAACCGACGTGGCGGCGGGCGACCAGCAGTAGTATCAGAACCCGAGCACCCGGAAGTGCTTTGACCATCTCCCGAGGCAGAGACAGACGTAGAAACTCTGGACGCCAACGCGGAGCTCTCGCTCGGAACTTCTGACGATGCAGGGGAAGTCGGGGGCACGAGCCCTAGACTCGATGGTTGCAAGGGACGATGCCTCGTATGGTCCGACAGCGTTTTTCGAGGAGGTGGCAGCGGCAACGCGGGCATGGGAGTCACAATGGATGTTTGCGACCTCGTATGGTCAGATTCAGAACCACTAGAACAAGGAAGTTGGGCCAAACTCTTGCTCTGTCGCGGAGGTGCAATGGCGCCTTTTGGGACTCGCTTGCCCTTGACTACTTGAGAGCGTCCATTTCCCCTCCCTTTGTTTCGTCGCTCGTTCGTGGCCGCTTGTTTTGTAGCTTCCTGCGCGCGCTTCGTCGGTCTCACTTGACGGCCAGAGTGAGTGGTCACAGGCTCCACATCGGGTCGGACCTTTACCGCGCGGATTGGAAAAGCTTTCGGGAAAATGTCGTGAGTCAATCTACACTGAATTAGAAGAATAAATGCCAGAAGCCCTTGCGCACGTTTTCTGATCCGCGAACTCGTCTCGACGTAAAAGGGAAGATCCTGGCTCATTTTGAAGTCTGTTAGAATTGAATCGTACCACAAAGGTGACCGTAAACTATTGCATCAGTTTAGATTTCACAGGGACTGACCGTAGCCGAATGCGAAATCCTCGACACCCAAGCTAGTCCTGCCGCAAAAGCGCATCTGCTCGAGGGCAAAGTCGACCAGCCGGTCGATCAACTGTACCAGGCCTTCGTAGAAACCGTTCATCACAATCGTCAAGAGCTGAA
>JBBPOM010000689.1:0-19956 GCA_038091455.1 Leccinum uliginosum | reverse complement strand
TTAGTACACTCTGTCCTACACTTTTTCGCTTTTTTGTACACTTTGTGCTACACTTTTTGTACACTCAAGCAATTTTATACCAGGAACAAATGACTTGAACTATTAAATTAGCTGGAAAAACATGAAATACTAGAAAATATCAGCAAATTTTATACCAGGAAGACATGGCTTGAACTAATTACCTGGAAAAACATGAAAAAACATGAAAAAACATGAAAAACATGGTCATTTAGACATTTACGCAAAATATATGATATTTCTGCAATTATGCAGGGGAGGAGGCTCAGAGCCTGAGGTATCCAGTAACTCAATTGTCACTGGCTCCAAGTCAGGGCCATGGGCAGGCTGTCCACCATCAACCTTGTCGTCTATACAGTGTTTTCGTCTACATGACACATTGCTCAATGCCAAAGTAAGTGCCCCATGATTCGAGGACTCACTTAGCTGTAACTTTTGCCCCTTGTAGTTCAGCTGCCTTAATGAGGCGCTCGACCTACACTTCCCACAAAAAGTCCTGCTCCTTTTCATTCGACATTGCCTTGACCGTAATTTTGATCATTTGAATGAGTTTGTCATACCATTCTCCTATCTCTTGAAAAATAATGCCAACAGTGCCACTATTCTTGTGTGTTTCAAAACAAACTTCGAGGTTTCGGTTGAATGCATACCATTCACCTTCTTCTTCTACAAGCTCCATGTCAAGGCCAAAGTGGTATGTGGACTCAAGCGGATTTAGTGGCAGATGAGCGGGCAAGCTATAAGTAGCCTTTGCAAATGATGAATTCGAGAAATTAGCTGTAAGGATGGGCCAACATTTGTCATGGCTGACAGAGGAGTCGAGGAATAATTTACAAATTCCAAGACTTGTGCACTATGTTTTAGTCGTCTCAGTAGCTTTACTTTTTCTTTGCTCCAACATATTAATTCTACATTCCAAACCTTGAAGCTAGACTGTAACATTATGACAGTCCATGACATTGGAGCCGTTTCCAAAATAATAGGCTATCATGCTCCAGGGAGCCTGCATTGCCAATATTGGCAACCATAACGTGTAACACAGGCTGTGTTGCTAAGCTCGGGGTCAGGGGTACTTTGTAACGCACCCTCAGGCATTGCCTCCATACAGAAAGGTACAGTATTTGCTTCAGCTAGTTTATTGGCTGCAATATCTCCAACCAAGAGTTGCACTCTATATGTTACTCTGCATTTATGACCATCTCAGAAATGCGCAATAATATACATTATCATTTCAGAGGATTGGTGATTGATTGTTAGTGTCATGACAGTCTTGGCTTCATTTGAAAGAGCAAACAATGTAGAGAAACAAATCATGTTGCTCAAATATGCAGCATTATATGCTTAAGGTAATCTGTGCAACCAACCTGCGCAATCTTTGCATACTAAGGATTGCGCATGGAGGACTTCATTTCTAGCCCATACCTAGGGTTTACCCTAACCAGGGTACACAAACACACTAGAATACAAGCAAATTGCTATATACTTTGTTCATTGTTTTAAGAGTACTAAAATAGCTGCTACATTCGTCACTCTTGGCAAACTTGAAATCAAATTCATGTACACAGGTTCCAGTCATGCCTTGTGTGCTTCAAGTGATTGATGGACTGTGCAGATGCACCAATCCAAATCCATGGTAGCAATGTACTGTTCGGTGTGCTCACCATAACCATAATTTAGCTCCATGAAATGTATGATTTGAAGAAAGACAAATAAAGGAACTTGCAATTTGAATTTGTTACAAGAAAAGACTTTGCAGATGTCAAATATGACAGGTAAGCTTTTATCATGTTCCATACTCTATATGCCATGGTTGATACACAAACACCATCACTGTTGCCTACTAACTGATGCCATGCATATGTTGCATTTGGTTCCATCTAGTACATCATTCCAATTATCAGTTGCAATCCTATGTAAGTAAACATTTCTATGCCACAAAGCATGCACTTAGTTTATTTTTCATTGTACTCAACAACCATGGAGACCCAACCTTGAATCAGGGCACCTCTCGAAGGCTGGACACTGAATTTTTGAGCTGCCATCTTCAGGTACTTGGCAAGCTGGAAGAGGGCAAGCTCTTTGGAGCTCTCCAAATTGTTCATAGCCGACCTCTTCACTTTGACCATGAACATGATGCAGTCACCATCCAAAGTACCTATGGCTTTAACCACAATAAAATCTGAATAGCTAACACCTGCTGCTCCTTACTGAATGTACTAAGCATAGAAGTTAATTGTATCCGTAAACATATATTTAATCTCATTTTCTCCACTTTCCTTGCTCTTTTCTTTGCCTCCTTTTGACTCATTCTTCTTGCTGTCCCTCCTGTCCTCTTTACCCCCACTGCCTTTGTTGTTGTTGTTGTTGTTGTTATTGTCATTGTCATTGTTAGTGTTTTAAAGTCCAGTCCAGTCCATTTTTTTTGCTGAAAATTGAGGCAACTGGACCAAGACCAGTTCAAAGTGCTTTCAAAATGTTGGCAACTGAGACTGAGACCAGTGGAAACTGGTCTGGTAGAGATGCGGCTGAGATATGACCAATTCCTGGATGTCATTTTTGCATCAAAAATCAATTCAGGTGATCCTTATTGTGGGCGCACATGGGTGAAGTGCACTTCGGAATGGCTGTACAGAATTTAGTAGAGTTGTATTCCGCATCATATGAGCCATCAATCACAATGATCAGCTCATAAACAATTGTGATTTGACCATTTCTGGGTCAAACCACTGATTATATAATCCAAGTGCAATGACTAATCCGACATTATTTCCTAAATATACAACCGCCTGAAGTAACCCACATTGTTTACACACCTCAGAATAGCCTTACCTTTGGTGGCCATTTAATGACCTATGCAACTATGTGTTTAGCAGAGCTGGCCTTCAGATACGACTCATGACAGGTCCCCAGCCAAGACAACATAATAGAGGCTGCCAAGACAACATAATAGAGGCTGCCAAGACAACATAATAGAGGCTGCCAAGATCTCCATGAATGCCAAACATCTGTCCATCCTGCGGTATGCAATGTGGATGGTTCTTGGACTTCCTGTCCTCACACAGGATAGATCATGATGCACGCATGTATCCATTATTATTATAGAGGCTCCAGAAGTATTCACTTGATTTTGGATCAATAGGAACATTCTATAGAAGGTCTACATTGGCTCTTATGGTCTTGATCCAGCACGTGCAAGACTACATGACACTGGAAGTCATGGAAACCACCTCCACAATTGGACAAGATGATATAATCATACATATACATAAGACTCTGCATGGGGAGTGGATGGCTGCAATGAAAATCGTCGACAAACTCAAGGTTGGGCTTAAGATTGTAGATGCAGCCTCGGAGCTAGAGAAAGAACCATAGAGGCATCCAGGCCCGCAGTGCGTGCAATCTTGGTGGCATCCTGAGTGACTTAGTGTCATAGGCTTAGCATGAACTGTTCACAGTATCTATTAACTAATCCTCCTTCCTGCTCGCCATCGCCTGTGCTCGCCAATGCTGGGTAGAACTCCAGGGGCTCCATCAACAAGTTTGTAATCTGGAGGGATTAGCCTAGATGGCCACTGTCAGGAAATGTACAATGGCTTCATATACGACATTCCTCACTAATCTACAACCAGCAAGGTCAATCTGGTGATCCATGGCTGGCGTGTAGGGATATATATGTGTCTTGGTATTTCTCTTTTACAGTCGCTTTCTGACTAAGGCTTGTAAAGCATGAATGTAATGTAAAACATGGTAATCCCACAAACCCCATATAGGCAGATATATGCAGAAGTAGTATGGATTCCATCTAAGCCATGGACTATGTGATTTGGTCTAGATCACATTGAGATATTTATATTTTAAAGTTGTATTGTCAATGACATAGAATCATTGTGGAGCATGAATATAATGTAAAACATTGGAATTGTGCAATCCTGCCATAAGCTGCATATCTTCCTTGACAATCGCTCAGCAACTCCACAGATTGGAAGGACTATTGCATATGATTTGGTCCTGCTTGCCAGTGGGACAGCATAAAGGTTCCATGAAGTGTGGCCCGCATCAAAGTAATAGATGAGTACATCTTCGGGGCAATAAAGATCCAGTATACCATGATCGAAAAGTGGGACACAGACAAGGAGGAGCATATTTACACTGGGGGTAAGTGCACCCCATCTTCTACTGGTGGTTCGGATTTTCACACGGTGCCTCTTAGACATCCAAGTTTCTGATTTCCCAGAGGATCGTGTTGGGACTATCAAGGATGTGCCAGTAGGTGAGGATGAAGATGAAGATGACGGTGAAGATGACAATGACAATGCAGATACAGATGTGGATGAAGATATAGATGTGGATGATGAAGTATACTCTGTCACCACCTTTTTTTCTTTGTAATAATTTCTCCCGACCACCACATCTTACTGAACCTTTTGTAGAAGCTTTATATACATCTAATAAATGGCCTGACACCATTTACTGACCTATACTTCAGTTTTACATTTTAGTTTTTAATTCCCATTGAAGTATATAGTGTCAAGATTTATATGTTCGCCACTATGTTTGAGTATGTGTAGAGTATATATAAGTATGTTACACATGGTAGCTAGAGCTGGAAGTGTCCAGGTCACATCTAGGGGTAGAAATGGTGAAATCTGTAACACTAACCAGTTATATCAGGTTGACATATGGTGATGATGAAAAACTCGCGCAAAACTCCAACACATTATTGATAATCACCCTATAGTCGACCTTGTGTTCATGATCATCATCAAAAAGTCTCCTATATGGAAGTCTCCTGGAAAGAAGGATGCTCTTGTACAGGTGGCTGTGCATAGTTGGTACAGGCGGCAGTTAACATAGCGTAAGATATTAGAATGATAAGGTTTGTTATATAAGGAAAGGATTTCCCAGGATCAGATCTCGGATCTCAGACGTCGGTGGTGTCAGAATAAACTGTTGTGACCTCACCCGACGCCCCACCACAACTCCACCCACTTCTCATCTCTTCAAAATCAACTTCGTTGTCCCACTTCTACTTTTTTTTTTTTTTTTTTTTTTTTTTTCCTGCTGCAGGCACACTGTAGCCCTCCTTGCCTTCTCTTATCACTCTTGTCATGGTCGCTGTTGCTCACAACATGCATGGCACATGTGTATTGCTGCTTGCGCAAGTTTGTCACCCTCTTCCACCGCATGAAGCTCCCAAGACAACCATGATAGGAGATACCGGTGGGCAGCCTGAGAGCAATAAAATTCTTGTATGACTGAAGTTTTGCAATCGCATCTGCCATCTTGGGGCCAACAGCAGTTGGCGAGAGAAGCCCATTGATGACCTCCTCAATGGTCCTGATGTCAGTGTTTACAGTACCAATCAATGTTTCCGATGGCTGAAGCCATGGGTTGGCCTCGGTCGGTTGGTAGTCGCCTGTAGCCTTCCGCTTCGTTGGTCTAAATGAAGTGGGCTGCCGCAGCTTCATCTCAAGATAGAAACAAGTGGTGTGGACCAACTATTTGAATGGGATCAGTATAGGATTATAATAATAATGAGGAGCACTCGTCCATGCGATCTGAGAGGCTACTGTGTATGAAGAAGCTTTGGTCAACTGAAAAACCATAACACCATCGGGATGCTTCAGCTTGTCAAGGGCACCACACTACTGGCACCCTTGACAGGTGATGTCATACAATGACTTTTGAACCTGATATCCGAAGTCTATATTTCCAACCAAATGACTCCTCCTTTCTTTGGAAATTGGTGGGTGAGAAAGTCATTTGAACAAGCAGCACCTTCATTCCAACATCCTTCATGTTGGGCTGTACAACTCCCATGCACTCCTCATTCCCGCAGACGAAGTATCGGGCTTTTGGCAGGCACACTAAGCCGTCTCGGTCCGTGCGTACAACGTCGTCTAACTGTGAAGTCATATCAGTTCTGAGTCTCTTTGAAAATTCCACATTCAATAAAAATAGCACTTACATGGTGTTGGACATACTTCCAGAATTTTGATGATCCACACTGCAAGGAAACATCTTGCAGTATCGCGCCGAATTCATTTTCTGTAATGTATATCAATTGGTACTCATAGATGCAGGTGATAGAGATTGGACCTCTTATCTTATTTGAGTTGGAATGGACTCTGTGCGATCCGCAATATAGCCACTCGGTGGATGTGGTTGAAGACCTTGAAGTTGGGGACCTGCATGCCCATTGGCTTAACCTTGATGTACTACTGAAACACAAGATGTGACATCTCGGTGACTACCCGGCCCCAAGTTGGTGTCTCTGCCTGGTACATCAGGAACTGTTTAATGGAGTGCTGTACTGACATGACACAAATGTTTAAACAATTCAGGGTTGAGGGCTGGGAGTTCGATGGGTGGCACTTGCTGGAGAATCTGCATGATTTCTGAGAGAACTGCTAGATTGATGGGACTGTCAGGCTGGGCTTCCGGGTTGGACGGGATGGGGCTTTGATTGATTTGATCTTTCAGCTCAGATAGCCATACGTCGAGGTCACCAGTGGCAACGTCTGGATCATCATCTTGATTTTGAGGTAGCACGGTGGGTGAACCAACAAGCCAGTTGTGCTGCTGCTCGACCTGCAAGTCGCCACCCGCATTGGTGTCCATGACAGGGAAAGTAATAATGGTAACTTGTACTGCCAGTGGCGACAAGCAAAGGTCCTAGTAGCGCGAGGCTCAACTTTGCCAATCGGTTGCTACAAGGCACAGAGTCATTAAATCAAATTCATGAGTCAACTGGACGGTACACATGTAGTGCAATCCCACATACTATAATACATGTAACGCAGAGCTTGGAAATTTGGCAGCAAACTTGAAGCATGCCCATTCGCAAGCCGCATCCCTAAAACAACACTACTTGAAGTGGTTTGTTCCGCCAATATGCTTAAAAGCATTATGATATCGGCAGGATTGAAGTTGAGGTTATGTACAGTGGCAGCCTTCCAACCACGAAGCTCATGGCCAAAATATGTGTCTTTCAAGTTGAAGTTATCGCCAAGATCTTCAAGAGCCCTAAGGTACAAATGAGAAAAATCATCCATTAGATGGGCAGATATGTTGAGGCTTCGAAAATGCAGACAATCAGCATGATCCTGACCGGTGACCGAAGCAGTCTGGTAGTTGGAAGGCCAGTGGGTAGCTTGATTCATGAGATTGCGAATGGTGGGAAGAAGGTAATAGTTATAGATCAATTCTAAGCTGGAAGTTGGGGATTTTCCTGCTTTGAAGGGCGGAATACATTTGGGAAAAGAAAACTCATACAACTGATCGATTGGCGACCTTTTCAAGGGCAATATTGGTGATGGTGTGCATTGGCACATGTATGGCATTTTGTTAACATAGGTTGAGTAAATACAGATGAGAAAGAGACAGACAGCAAAGACTCACATTATGATCATAAGCAATAGAGGTAACATGATTACTGGCTGTAAGGGTATCTCTAAAGGATGGGACAGGCCAGACTGTCAGAGGAACCAGATAAGGTAGAGGCTTTGTAGTCCCAATAAAAGAGTCATAATTGCAGGTGGTAGTCACATCCTCAATATCAGATTGATCTTGGGTCACATTCAAAGTAATGCTGCACTGTTCCTCCCTCTTCAAACCTTGTCTACCTGCAAGAACAAACTTGAGAAAGATTTGTTCATCATCCATATCTTGATTGAGACAGAATAAACTGTACAGGCTTGATGATCCTCACGGTCATCTGGATATGGTCGCATAGGCATCCTGCTGTGTGGTGATGAAATTAAAGTTTGGGGTGTTTGCTAAGAAAAAACAGTGGTGTGGGTTTGATGAAGCTTCCAGAGAAAATATTCCTAGATCTGGTGTATGTGATGGAGCAGGAATATTCCAAAGGCTTTACTTACTGAAGGACCTGAGATTTTTGGGGTTAAAAGTAAACTTTAGCTTCATTATTTATTTATTTTACAGAAAGGATTCACTTCCTTCATTAGGTTAAATGAGAAGGACGTCAGAGTCATGTGGGATAAATAAATATCAAGTATGTACATCATATTATTGTGGTTAATCTTTTCCCCATATCTCTCAAGGAGTACAAAGCAGCTGCTTGTTACTGTTCCATCAAGTCTAAATATGTTAAAATGAAGGTATTATATATAAATATATGTGTTGTAGTTTCCAACTTTATCGCGTAAAATGCATTTGGTGGATATTTTAGTGTTCTAGGTTATTCTGGTTGTTCTGGTCATTCAGAACTGGAGTTGAAGTAATCCCCTCATGAAAGCTTATCAGTTCATTTCCTTATATCTTCCCTTGAAGCCTGCCTCCTTATACCTGTTAAAAAACCTCATTAAAATAATAGAAAATATTCTAATAAGGGAGAATGACAGAGCCTCAAAGACATCAGGCACCAGTATACCAATATAGTTCTAGTTCCTCGGACTTCTCGATCGATCCATTGAGTAATCTCCGTCTGTTATCTTCTTGTCGTTCGGTTCTCTTATCTCTCGCTCTCTTATCTCGCTATCTCAACTTCCTTATATGTTCTCCTCTCTCTCACTGCTACCTACACCGCTTGGTCCGTGCTTTTCACGAGCTCTATAAATACCCGGTAGCACGATGGTGTCCTTTAGCTAGTTCTGTGCAATACAGCGTAATCTAACTCTTCTTCCACTTGACCGTCTGCAAGTGAGACTTTCTCTTATCCTTTCTATTAGACTTGATTGGTCTCTTCGTGAGCACCTCGTCTAAATATTAAGGTAGTCGTTGTCGCTTCACGTAACAAAAGAACTAGCTACTTCCTTGCCTCTTGCTCCTTAGCAGACAGCCATCATTTCGTCGCGACATTCTCGTGGTTTCCGTGCTCCTTTTGACTCTGACAACGAGGGACCTCCAAGGAATCTTTCCCTCGTCCAGATCTCCACTCCCGCTGCTAACCCCCTCCGACGAGGACCTACAGCTGCAGAAGTAGAAGCCCAACGAGCTGCCGGCGCCCGTGCTGCATTTTATCTCCCAGCAGAAATGCCATCTGCACCACAGTCTGGACCGCCACCAGAAAGATCTTTGACAGGTGCCAGCCCTGCCATTGTGCCACCAATCGGAATACTACTGAATCAATCCCCCTCGCCCCCCAGTCCCATCGTTATTTCCTCTAGTCCCAACATGCCCTCTGAATTGAAAGCAGGACTTTCTGACGACTTCTCGGAAGAAGCAAGAGATGCTAACCATTGGCTATTGGCCATGAAGGCATACTTTGCTATAAATTTGACGCTGTACAACGATGCGCAAAAGGTCCTAGTCCTTCTAAACAAGTTAACCAAGGGGAATGGCCCCCCGTTCGCTGAAGGATGTTATGCCAAGATAGACAATACTGCTATTGCCAACACTGAGAAAACTTTTCAAAACTCGAAACTGACTTTCGATCCACCTTCTTTCCTTTCAATGTCGCGGTTGAAGCCCAACGAAAGATTCGCTCCCTCCGACAAGATACCAGAGACAAGGAAGGGGGATTTCAAAAGTTCATTTCTGAATTCCGCCTCCATTCGTCTCGAGCTGGGATCACTGATCAGGACTCTCTCCTCGAAATCCTTGCCATGGGCATGGATTTGAAGAACATCGTTGAAAAGATCCTTGGTCAACAAATCCAACTGACCACTGCCGAAGAATGGATCACCCAAGCCGCCAAATACCATGCTCAACTCCGACGCATTGCCGATGTACTCGCTGGAAGGGGAGGAGGTTTTTCTCGCCCTTCAACCGACCCAAACACCATGGATGTCAGTGCTACCTGTCTTTCCCCTGTAGAAAGAGCTCGTCACTTAAAGGAAGGACGATGCTTCATCCACCACAAAAAAGAATGTCGCGCCTCGAATCACTATGGAGAAAAGAAAAACACCTCCATCCCTTCCCCTCGTCCCAACAATCATTCCCCCCCACGCTCTCGGCGACCTAGGGAAATATGTCAACGAAATTGTCACCGACAGAAACATCTCCAAGGAAGAGATCCTGAAGGTACTTCACACCATATATGAAGAAGAAACTCCCTTCGTTGATGAAAATACTGAAACTGTCGCTCTGACATTGCTGAAAAAGAAGTCGCCTCCAATGATGAGGATTTTGGAAAAGGAGGATTAGTTCGACATCTAGTTCTCCTCACCGCCTCGCTCCTGTATTTTGTACAACTCCACATGCCAAATCTATCTGAATCCCTGTCTTGTTGTTCAAAACCAGAACCTCTGAAAATGTCAAAGTAACTGCTCTCATTGATAGTGGGGCCACGGGAAATTTCATCGACGCCTCCATCGTCTTGAAGAAGAAACTCCCCACATATCGTCTAGCTAAACCTCTTGCTGTCTCAAACGTAGACGGAACTCCTAACAAAAATGGAATCCTCAGAAACTGCACCTCCCTTTATCTGTCCATCGGAAATCGACGAGAACGACGAGATTTCTTCATTATCAACTGTGGAAAAGAAGGACTCATCCTCGGACTCCCTTGGCTGCAATCCGCCAATCCTGTTATCAATTGGGCCTCCGGTATGATCACCAGATCTCTGACTTCATTGACGTATTTACCAAACCGCCCATTGATGAATTACCTCCCTCTCGCATCCTAGACCATACCATCGAACTCAAAGAATCCTTCATCCCCAAAGTTGCGAAAACTTACTCCCTCAACCCGAAAGAACGGGACGCTTGCTCTTCCTTCATCAAAGAAAATCTCGAAAATGGCTGTATCTCCCCTTTCCAATCTCCTCAAGCCTCCCCTTTCTGCTTCGTTCCCAAGAAAGATGGTTCCCTCCGTCCCTGTCAAGATTATCAATATCTGAATGAATACACTGTTAAAAACGCTTACCCACTCCCTCGTATCACTGACCTCGTTGATCGCCTCAAGACGTCTACCATTTTCACCAAATTGGATATTCGCTGGGGTTTATAACAATGTTCTCATTCAACCAGAAGATCGTTGGAAGGCCGCCTTCATTACTCCTGATGGCCTCTTCGAACCTAATGTCATGTTCTTTGGCTTCTGCAACGCTCCCTCCACCTTCCAAGCGTTGATGCAACACATTTTTGGCGATTACATTGCCGAAGGATGGCTCGTCATCTATATGGATGACTTCCTCATTCACTGTGGAGATGATCTAGACCTCCATTGGTCCCTTGTTCGCAAAGTTCTCGCTCGTCTTCGAGAACACAAACTGTATCTTAAACCTGAAAAATGTACCTTCGCCGCTTGCGAAGTCGACTTCCTCGGCCTCGTTATATCAGGCGGCTCCCTCAAAATGGATCCCACAAAACTCTCTGCCATCGAAACCTGGTCCCCTCCTCATTCCGTCCGAGCAGTTCGATCCTTCATCGGCTTCTACAATTTCTACCGAAAATTCATCCCCAACTTCTCTGCCATTGCTCACCCTCTCATTGATCTCACCAAAAAAGATGTTCCTTGGTTTTGGTCCCCCGATTGCGCCACCGCCTTTTCCTCCCTGCAATCCGCCTTTCTTGCCAAACCGGTCCTTGCCATGCCTGATGTCACTCGCCCCTTCACTGTCATGACTGATGCATCCCTAACCGCCTCTGGCGCTATCCTCATGCAATCGGACTCCAACGGTGACCTTCATCCTTGTGCCTACCTCTCTCACACCTTCTCCGCCCCGGAATGCAATTATGACATCTACAACTGCCAACTTCTTGCCGTTATTCACGCTCTTGAAGAATGGCGTCATTATCTTCAGGGCACCGGTCTCCCTGTCACTATCCTCACTGACCACAAAAATCTTACCTATTTCTGTCAACCTCGCAAACTCTCTCGCCGCCACGCTCGTTGGCAATTCTTCCTCCAAGATTTTGATCTCATCTTTTCTTATCTCCCTGCTTCTTCTATCGCCCCCGCTGATGCTCTCTCTCGCCGTGATGATGTTGACGTCTCTCTCGATAACCATGACGTCGTTCTTCTTCCTGATTCTCTCTTTGTTAACTCTCTCGATCTTGCCCTTGCTGATAAAATTGCTTCTTTAACCGCCTCTGATCCTTTTGCCTCCACTGCCCTCGCTGCCCTCCACGAAGGCACTTCTCTTCTTCCTCGTGCCTCTCTTTCTGACTGGACATTCTCTGACTCTAAACTGTACTTTCATAACCATCTCTTCATTCCTCCTTCCCTTCGTCACGATCTCGTTCTCTCTCCATGAATCCCCCGCTGCCAGTGGTCATGGTGGTATCCTCCGCACTCAGAACCTCCTCGCTCGTGACTACTGGTGGCCTGGTCTTTCCACCTTTGTCCGCCGCTTTGTTCTCAGTTGCGCCACTTGTCAATCCCCCAAGGCCAATACCCACCCATCCGCTCCCCCCCTCTCTCCTCTCTCCTCTTCCTCCACTCGTCCCTTCCAACAAATCTCTATGGATCTTATTACCGATCTTCCCCCCTCTCTTTCTTTTGATTCTATCTTGGTCGTGGTTGACCATGGTCTTACAAAGGGGGTGATTCTGCTTCCTTGTCACAAAACCATCACCGCCGCCGATGTAGCCCAACTCTTTTTCACCCACATTTTCCCTCGTTACGGACTTCATGACTGCTGCATCTCGGACAGGGGTCCTCAATTCGCCTCTGCTTTCGCTCGAGAACTGGCTTGTCTCTTACAATATGATCTTGCCCTCTCCTCCGCCTATCACCCCCAAACTGATGGGGAAACTGAACGAGTCAACCAAGAACTCGAAACCTATCTTCGAATCTTCTGCGAAGGACGCACTGATCAATGGTCCAAACTGCTCCCCATGGCCGAATTCTGTCACAACTCTTCCATTCACTCCGTCACCAACAAAACCCCATTTTCCCTTATCCTTGGATATGAACCCTGATCCTATCCCCCCCTCGGAAAAACCTTTCTTCCCGAACTCGAAACTTGTCTATCTTTGCTATCCGAAGCACAAAAAGAAGCCTTGGACACACATGAACACACCCAACACCTCATAAAAGAACACTTTCATTCCCGCTTCATCCCCTGGAAAGTCGGAGATAAGATATGGCTCGATAACAAAAACCTCCATCTCCGATACCCTTCTAGAAAACTCGCTCCAAAAAGAGAAGGACCATTTGAAATTTCTCAAGTCTTATCTCCACTCTCTTACCGACTAAAACTCCCTCCTACGTGGCATATCACAAATGTGTTTCATGCTTCGAAGTTATCCACCTATCGGAAGACTGCCGAACATGGTCCGAACTTCCTATCTCCCCCTCCTGACATCGTTGATGGAGAAGAAGAATATGAAGTAGGTGAAATCCTCTCACACAGAGGAACTCGTGGTCGGCGACAATACCTTATATCTTGGAAAGGATGGCCTTCATCGGAAAACACCTGGGAACCCGAAGGAAACCTATCCCACGCCACCAAACTTCTATCCGCTTATAAGGGACGACGCCCCACTCAATTCCCTCCCTAACCTTATGTCCTCTCACTCCAATGACGACGATTCTCTTGCCCCTCGTCCCTTCGTCCCCGATCTCGCCATTGTCCCCCACCTCTTTGATACCCCCATCCAAAATACCATCCTCACCGTGGTTCTACAAACTCCTGATCTTCTCCATGATGTGAAACGAAATGTTTTCCTCTCTGGTGTTCCTACTCAAAATATGTATGACTATGTTGCTCTTTATCAGGTTTATGCTCGTATTTTCGCATATCACTCCCTTCATAACTACACTTCCTTTTCTTCCCAAATCCACTCCGCCATAACTGACGGCCTCGCTGATATGAGGACACATCTCATCTCCCTTATCGCCTCCTCTCCCTTTTCCGATGCTATCGCCACTCTTCCTACCCATCGTTTTTGGCCTATCGTTCGTCCCCTTTGGGAAGGATCACTGGAACTAGAACAGGAACGGTGTTATCGAGAAAGGCTCACCGGTTACACTAATCCCTTTCTTAATGAGCATGACGCCCACGCCCTCGCGAGATCCATCTCCGGACGTCATGCCGTCGCTTCCTCCGGTCTCGCTCCCATCTCGAATGTTCTGGCCTCTTCTTCGAGCAGCTCTTCCACCCCCACCTCCACCAGTTCTAGAAACGACGATTCAACTCCCCCCTTGCCCTCGCTTAGTCATCACAAAATGCACGACCTTTCACCTCCGCTCCTGGTCCATATTCGGTTAGACAACCCATACCCTCCAACCCCCTCCACAGATCCAATGAACCCACTCCTGTCCCGCCACCTCATAACATCGCTACCTATATGTGGGACCTTCGTGGCAATGATCCTCACACCACATCGACCCTGGGTCCCCCTTGTCCGGTTTGCTCCTATGACGATCACTCTTATGATCAATGCATTGCTTATAGGTATCGCTAGTGCAGAAGGTGTGGACACGCTGCTCACCTCTGTCCCTCTTTCCACATTTGCTCCCTCTGCCACACTCCCGGTCACCTCCTCGCAGACTGCCCCTTCGGCGATGAACCAACTAGCCACAGGGATAGCGACGTGGACAACGCCATTGAACACAATTCCGGAGATCATTCGTCTTGAAATGTTGTTGGATGGAGGGCCTCCAACCTATGTGTGAGGTAATGTTACAATTGCTGTCGATTTCAAAGGATTACGTGCGGTAGATGTCTCTTTTTCTTTCAATGTTCTCGGAGACCCTTTTCGTTCTATCTTGTCAATAATACTCATTTCCTTCTCGATCGATCCGTTGAGTAATCTCCGTCTCTTATCTTCTTGTCGTTCGGTTCTCTTATCTCTCACTCTCTTATCTCGCTATCTCAACTTCTTTATATGTTCTCCTCTCTCTCACTGCTACCTACACTGCTTGGTCCGTGCATTTCACGAGCTCTATAAATACCCGGTAGCACGATGGTGTCCTTTAGCTAGTTCTGTGCAATACAGCGTAATCTAACTCTTCTTCCACTTGACCGTCCGCAAGTGAGACTTTCTCTTATCCTTTCTATTAGACTTGATTGGTCTCTTCGTGAGCACCTCGTCTAAATATTAAGGTAGTCGTTATCACTTTGCATAACACCAGTCAAGTTCTTGCTGGAATCCCCACCATCATTGCATAGTCTCCTCGACTGTCCCTTCCTTTCCTCCTCGTCCTTCGGCTCTCCTTAGCCTATCCCTCGTCGGCCTACATTGTCGATACTCATAGAGCCCTGTACCCCCAATACTCGGTATTGTTTGGTGGTTGCCAACACTATCGCTCTGACTCAGACCTCATCTTCTACCTCCGCCACACTGTTTGCTGTGCTCAGCAGATTGCCTAACCAGTAGTCAGGCTATTTTGATCCAATGGGACCATACTCCACATACTGACTCCTTTTTCTCTCATCTCTACAATGTCCTGTATACATACTACGTTGAATATGATGATCAATCAGTTTATTTATTCTTATCTGGGTCTAATCAACAAAAAGTGATAAGATCACATGCATATAGTAGACCGTTCCCTTGCTAAGGGTCTTTTACGGAAGATGGCGGCTTGTGTCAATGCGTACGTACACCACCGTAATTGTCCCAGACATGGTGTTTGGTAGGCGACAGTTTGGATGTTATAACATGTCTATACCAGCTCTCCATTCACAGATGTGTCTCATATCATTAGACATCTAAATGAATTATTAGTAATTACAGTGTTTTCTAAGCACTAGCTATTTATTTCATAGTGGTGGCCCTTTGGTCCCCTCCTACCCTCTCTCCTGGTAATATCAAATCAAAGTGACATCTAGGATACCTCCAATAAACAATCCCATTCCATTAGATGTCTAGATGACATATTACAGCTGTTTCCTAAATACTAGCCATTTATTTCGTAGTGGTGATTCCTCCTCCTTTACTAGTATATCAATTTAACAAATGACTGTGAGGAGCCAGCGAAAGTCTACATGGGGGTTTTCAAGGTCAGGGAATCAATTGGGAATGTTCCAGAAATCCTCCAGAATTTATCTGAATACATAACAAAATATACTCTGTCACTACTTTTTTTTTTTTCTTTGTAACAATTTTTCCTGACCACTAAATCTTACCGGACCTTTTGTAGAAGCTTTATATACATCTAATAAATGGATAAATGGTCTGACACCATTTACTGATCTATATTTCAGTTTTGCATTTTAGTTTTTAATTCCCATTGAAGCATATAGACTGTGGAATTTGAGATGGTATTGCCAAATATGGATGAGCAACCCAAGAAATTGGTGGGAACAATGTGGATGCCAAAATGTATAGTGTATTTTTCACAGATTTGCATGGAGCATGACATCAGGTCATTTTGTTACTTGTTTACATATTAATGCTCTGCATGTAATGGCGGTAGTGCAATGAATGGAATTCAATGTAACGTTTTCATTCTCACATTTCACTTCTTCACCTTTTTCACATCACTCACTCGTCACAGCCTCGTGTTAGTCAGTATATATAAGCCCGTTTCATGTATCGTAATTCTCTAGTTTTGGAATACTCATTTATTCTCTGGATTCTCGTCTCTCCGACGACTTGAGTGAATCATCGTTGAGCATATCCGTAACATTATTCCAAAACTACCCTAAACCGCTGACACTTCATCCTCGGTTCCCTTATCCTCTTCACTTCATATCACTTCACCCGACTCGTAACGCACTTCGCCACACGTTTCGTGTTCCACAGGAAAGTCCTCTCAACAAGGCAGTAGCTAGGGCCATAGTCCCTACACTCAAATCTCTTAGGCGCAAGTCCCACTTCCTGAGCGTTCGCTGTCGATTTGTCACGCGCTCTACGTCTTAAACTCTTGACGATAACGAGTACCTGGACCCAGGGTATAGGGATTGCTCCGCACGAGTTTAAAGTGTCGTTGGTCGCGAGAAAACCCAGAGAATACAACTCTGTCACCACTGTAATTGAAACTTTGGTTTCACGGTCAAACACACCGTACATCCCCGAAGTTAAACGTGTTGTGGCTAGGTCGTTGACCTCTGAATAGTGCCGAGTATCAGCGTTTGTAGTCGTAACTACGATTCGAAGGATCACTCTTCGAATTAAAATAAGAGTGGTAGCCTTACAGAGCTAAATCTGTGCTGAGAGTAAAGGCATTCCGGTTCCTCCACGTTTGATTCGACCCCTCTGGTGCCCCGCCAGTGTACTCCGACGCTATCCTCGTGTGGTAGTGGCATTTTCCATTTTCTACATCCCGCCTAAACGCTCCATCGTACGGACGAGAAAGGACTTCGAGAGCTCCAACTCCGTACGACTGTTGCAGCCATGTCAAACTCCAATACAGGCTATTCAATGGCCCAAAATCAACCTATCCCAGCTTGCTACGCCATCTCACGCCCTACTTCTGTGGCGCAAAACACGCCCTACTTCTGTGGCGCAAAACACGCCCTATCCACACTACAAACACACCTCCCCCAGCCCAAACCAAAATAGCCGATACTATGGAGGAATACCACAGCATGATGGCAGTGTAGGTCGTCGAATACGGAGATAACCCTGAGAAGGCTGGACCTCCACCCGTACTCCGACACCGCCCCACGATCTCATCACCCAAACCAATACGTCCTCCCTCTGTCACATCCCCATTTCGAGTTAGACTGCCACAACCAACTCCCACGTTGTCCCCCACTCCCACGGTGACTTGAGATCCGGAACCTCGTGTCAACCCGATGACGCTTCCTCCACCGCTCGGCAAATCTCTGGTTCGCAGACCAGAGGACTTTGACGGCGACAAGGAGAAGTTTGACGAGTGGGCAAGACAACTACACCTACACATCGCAGGATTCGATCGTCTCCCAACTGCCCGCCAACGAATCATGATCGCCCTCTCCCACATGAAAGGCGGAACTGCCGGCAAGTTCGCCAACCACTTCTTCGCCACGAAAGGCAGTATCATCCACGCATATACGTACGAGATGTTCTGGACCGAAGTGGTGACCCAATTCAAAGACCCTGAGACTAGAGCAAAAGCCGAAATGAAACTCATGGTCCTCAAACAAAAAGAGAAACAAACGGTGGAAGCATTCTTTATCGAGATGCAACACCTATGCAATGAGGCCGAGTTCGATTGGATCACCAACCAAAGGACCCTCGTTGGTATCGCACGTCATGGTATCAAACAATATATCGTAAAAGCTGTGGAGACCGCTGCGATCGGTCACACGAACTCCATTCTAACGAGTGAGAGTATCGAAAAATGGGAACAAGCGTTAGTCCAGGCGCAAAACACGTTCCAAACCCACAAGGAACGCTACGGAGACGGCTATTGGAAAAAGACGTCCCCAAAAGTGGAGACAACCACTTCATCAAACCATAAGTCCACTCTCGCTTCCTCCCCCACTTCTCCCCCCGTCTTGGTAGCCGCAATCCCGGGAACCACCGGCCCAATGGATATCTCCAAAGCTCGAGCAGAGGGCCTCTGTTTTAAATGTGGAAAGGCTTGGCCCTGCAAAGACCATATGCGCCCTCACCAAAATCGCCGATTTGAAATCGATGGAGTGGAAATCGGAGATGACCCAATGGCAAAGATATGTCAGATGGTCGCGGACAATAAAAAGGATTTTCCCAAAAGCGAGTAGACAGGTCGACTGCTCGTGTATGTAGTACGGTTTCGAAAGATGTAACACCACCTAAGTCATTGCAGAATAAATTTTCCGTGTTGCCTATCGAATCGTGCGAGACCGAAAGAGAACAACTACTGAATGAGGGATACGAAATCCTAGATGCGAGACCAATAATACAAAGAGCCATAAAAATAGAAGGTCGTGTCTATGATATGAGAGAACTCGCTCAGATGGCTGAACAAGAAAGAGTTGATACGGAAACTCCATTGCGATCTGTATCTCAGGTATCCGGACCTGAGAAGCAAATACGTATCCTTCGTCGCGAAAAAGAAACGGAGGTTGGTGCACCAACCGAACCAAAAGCACAAAACTCCACTCCAACGACGAGAAAGGACCTAGAGAGCCCCAACTCGTCGGAGATGTTGAAACCTAAAGGCCGACAATGGCTGAATACCATAGATCCGTGGACCGTCGAATGGATGCAAACGAGTAGTTCAGACGAAAGAGACCCCCAGAATAAAAAGCCATTTAAGGTCTTTCGTACATGACTCTCGGGTGTCTGAAACCGACGATGAACTGATTGACTGGTTGAAATAGAGCTCCCCCCCCGAAACACACTTAATCCTGAGAGAATTGCAAAACAAACCAAAGTTCACCCATCGGGAAAAGAGATCTGTTCAAGCCTTCGAACTGAAAGCAGAAATCCTTACCGGCGATGGACAACAACAACGCCTAACTGCTCTCCTCGACTCGGGATGCACCGGATCCGCAATAGACCAAAAGTTTGTAGAAAAACACCGCCTACCTGTACATAAACTGCCCCGACCAGTACAGGTCTACAATGCTGACGGTTCTCCAAACAAAAACAGATCAATTAAGGAGTTCGTAACTGAGCCGAGTTAACCATCCAAGGACACTGGGAACAAATAGCTCTCGCCGTAACGACGCTCAGCACACATCAAATCTTCCTAGGTCACGATTGGTTAATAAAACACAATCCCAACATGAACTGGAAAGAAAATACGCTCGAGTTCCGATGTGAGCACGACCACCTCCCAGAGTTAACCACCGTCGATGACGACGATGATGATGAGATATTCGCAGTGCGAAATGTCGCAACCGATCTTGCTGCCGCCCATGCCAAAAAGGAAACGATGTTCGAAGAAATGGTACCTTCGCAGTATCATGACTATCGAGACGTCTTCTCCAAAGAGGAGTTTGATGCACTACCACTGAGAAAACCTTGGGATCATGCCATAGATCTAATCCCAGGTACACACAAGGTGGATTGCAAGACATACAATCTTACTCCGAAAGAGCAGGAAGAATTGGAAGCATTCATCGACGAAAACCTCAAGTCGGGACGAATTAGACCCTCCAAATCGGAATTTAAAGAAGTCCTATGGGACATTCTCTTGTGCGCAGACCGAGGGTTCTCGAATAGGGAA
>JBBPOM010000688.1:0-19968 GCA_038091455.1 Leccinum uliginosum | reverse complement strand
GTGGGCATGTACATATCTTTTACGTAGAGTGTCGTGTGTGAAATGCCTCCCAAAATGTCTAATTGCATCTCGTTCGGCACATCATTCAGATGATGTGGATGTACATTACTGTTCTGATAAGCCCAGACAAGCATATATCTAGTCATATCTTTTTGTCATCGATTTCCTGATGGGACATCCAGCAGACATCCAAGAAATTATATCACACGGATGTGTCACACCTGCCATATCCAAGGCAAATAACGTGTCGCGACAAGCACGTCACGCTTATTTTCACACGATGTCTAAAATATATTGTGTTATCATTTTCCATCAATTGTCGGTACACGGTAACTCTACTTTAGGAGTGTACTCCCAACATGAAGAGAAAAAAATCAGAATAAATTGACAGTATGTGCGTTACCTTGTTCTCAATCTGTAGTACCGTACCGAGCGCTATAGCTTGTTTTGTTGAGCTTGTAGAAAATCATTACTGCTTTTTTTGCACTACTAGTAACCGAAAACAGCGAAAAGAGCGAAATAACCGAGATTACCGAAATAACCGTCGGCCCAAATTCAAACTCAATTCACACTCCTCCTTCGCCCGGTAATTCTTTTGATACAGCCGTTGTGTTATAACTTTAAGTATAAGCTTTCCGTCTGGTGTAAGTCTTAGTACTTGATTAAGTACTTCAAGCATTCGGTGCGACCAACATCATGGCTCAGCTTTTCGAATATCTTCTTGTAATGGACGAGTCAGATCCTGAATTGCCACCCGGTTCACCTCCAACTTGTGAGTTTCTCTACCAGGTCATATCATGCTCTCCGCCTCAACCTCCCCGAAGACAAGTTTGAAGGACCTTGGTTCACGACTCAAATATTGCTTGCATCATCTATCGGCGTCATCTCATTCCTTCTGTTTTCGTACTGTCGGCCCCGTTGGCCGCTGCTCTTCGCACCTCGCACCAAGCTCAAAGGTATTCGCACGAGAACTGGTCTATCGTCTTCTATACTCACCACTATTCTCAGGTTTTTCTCCTCATGAGGCACACGCACACTCAGCATTCTTTGGTTGGATCATGCCGACGTTGAAGACGTCCGAATATACTATCCTGCAAATCGTTGGGTTGGACGCTGCTGTTGTAAGTCCGCCCCACCAGCAGGTCAATCCAGTAATCCCTGAGCTCTTCCCGCCAGCTACTCGGCTTCTTCAAGATGTCTTTCTATCTATTCTCTCTATGCTCTCTTTGCGCCATCGCCGTCTTAATGCCCATCAATTGGACGGTGTGTAGTGGCACTTTCTCCATTCCATGCACCCGCTCACAATTATCAGCATAATATCGGAATAGGTGGTGGTTCTGACGACGACGACAACGATTGGCCCCAGTGGAAGTCTGACTCCAACAGGGATCCGCTCCATCGCGACTGGCTTGACCTAATCACGGATGCGAACTCCTACCTCACCGTACACTTCCTCTTCACATACCTCTTTACCGGCCTGGCTCTTCGCTTCCTTTATCAAAACTATCAACGTTACCTTCGGTCACGCCAACTGTTCTCGCTGGAGCTGGTCCATTCCATTCCAGGGCGCACGGTGATGGTCACCTCTCTACCCCCACATTTGCGTTCGGAACGTGCACTTGCAGAGTACTTCGAGCGCATCGGACTGAGCGTGGAAGGTGTTTCGGTTTGCAGAGAGGTCGGAACGCTGAAATTTCTTTTGGATCAACGCACGAAAGCCTTGTTGAAATTGGAGAGAGAGTGGACGAATTACGTGGGCAACCCTAGCGTCGTGGAATCTTACGATCCTTCCGAAAACGCGATCCCGCATTCGAGCGATGCCGAACCGTCCGTGTTGGAGAGTCACCCCGCCAGATTAGTGGTCCCACATCGCAGACGTCCCACTCTTCGTCCTAGATGGTGTTCCCGTAAAGTTGATGCCTTGGAGTACCTTGAGGCGAAGTTCAAGGAAGCAGATGAAAAGGTGAAGACGTGGCGGCGGATCGGCAAGACCAAGTCTACACATGTCGCTTTCGTCACGTTCGAGAAAATGTCCAGCGCAGTAAGTCTTTTGGTTGTTTACCGCGAATGTCCTTCTGAACACTTTCCCTCTAGCAAATTGCAGTGCAGACGGCGCACTCATCCGATCCATGGGAAATGAAGACTCGACCCGCTCCGGAACCACGGGACATCGTCTGGGCGAATGTCGAACATACTCACGGCGCACTGCTCTGTCGAGAGCTTCTGGTTCTTGGAGCTGTCGGGCTGTTGATGTTCTTCTGGATATTCCCCATCACTGCTCTTGCCAGTTTGCTCAGTTACAAGGAAATCAAGAAGGTGATGCCCTGGCTGGGAGTAATAATTGACAGCAACGACAACATTCGAGCTATCGTGCAGAATTCGTTACCTTCTGTTGCGATGATCACCCTTAATGCTTTGTTGCCATTCATTCTGGAAGGTGAGACTACGAGACAAAAGAATTCGGCCGTTTATGACGACCATGCTTGTTAGGATTGACGTACGCTCAAGGGTTCAAATCTCGTAGTTTGGTTGAGTACTCGATGCTGCAGAAGTGAGCCATGTCGGTTACGTATGAGAGCTGATAGAACTCACGTCAAGTCCAGATACTTTCTCTTCTTGCTCATCAACGTGGTGTTCATTTTCCTCTTGGCTAGCACATATTGGCAGCTTGTGAGAGACTTGGCGAATTCACCCGCAAAGATTCCTGAAAAGTTAGCACAAGCGTTGCAACAAGGACAAGCCAAGTGAGTTTCAAGTAGCTAGAATTATCGGTGCCACTGATTTTTCCCTTGTTCCTCAGGCACTTTTTCCTTTCCTACGTCATCCTACAAGGTCACTATCCACCTCCGTAACCGTGCGATTGACTGATGGTCGTGTTAGGGTTTGGCATCATGCCTTTGCAATTGCTCAATCTTGGGGTGCTCATTCCTCGGATGGTATTCCGCATGTTTTGGACACGAACTCCTCGAGGTACATGCGTTTCTTGCTTTACGATTTCCGGTCCTGATGTCATTCAGATTTTGCCGAGCTGAATGCTCCTCCGATGATCAACTATGGCGTCGTATACCCCCAAGCAATCCTCATCTTCGTCATCACTATCTTATACAGTGTAGTTCAACCCCTTATCGTCATTTTCGGTGCTATCTACTTTGGGGTAGCATATATTGTCTACAAGTACAAGCTCTTATTCGGTGAGTTCAGACATCTGGTTTACGCCGAGCCTGACTAGATGACGTCACGCTTGCAGTGTTTTACAAGCCTTACGAATCCCAAGGTCAAGCTTGGCCACTGACGTTTGTGCGACTGATCTGGGGAATCATCATATTCCAAATCTTCATGATTGGCATCCTCACCCTGCGACAATGCTACATCATGTCCTCCCTCCTCGTGCCGCTCGTTGTGGCAACTGTCGCATGGTCCTGGTATATCCACAAGACTTTCCGACCGTTGAGCAATGCGGTGTGCCTAAGTTCTGTGTGTGAGGTCGAGAGGGGAGAGGAAGCCGCGGATATCGTCAGGTTGAGGGAAGGACACCCGGTGACATGGTCACAGAGGTATGATGGAGTCTTATCATTTTTTAGATGCTGACGTATCCCTGTAGCAACCTCAGCCGGAGGAGATACGGGCAAAACGACGAGACTTTGTACGTTGCTCCAGAGGACGAAAGGACGGACTATGTGAGAAACCTCGTTCATTTCTGGACTTTTGTGTCGTCTGACTTGGGGTATAGTCGCAGCCGCCGATGGCCAACTGGTACAATGGCGTTTTGAAGTGAGTCCCCACTTCAACCCCAGTGAGTCGTATTGACCCCCACCGTGCTTCATTTCCATTTTAGCACTGGCAAACGACGCTATGGTCACCCCGCATTCACGGGGGTTCTCCCGCAACCCTGGCTCCCGCTGAAAAAAGGGCAAACGCTCGTCAACGGCCATCGCGACGGCCTGCTAAGGATTCCTATCCATTCGACCCACGGTATCGTACTCAGCCTCCGCAATCATTACAGCATGTTGCGCAGAAAGGTCACGCGACGACCGCGCAACGCTTCCACGAACGGCCGCCATGACAACGACGAAATGGGCCCGCGCGAGGTACACCCCCTCGTCGTGGACACGCACTCCTCCTCCTCGAACCCGTGGGTAGATGCCGAGGCGCGCTCCTCCAACGACCGTCTCCACCATCGTCTGAGCTTTGATCCTGCGTCTGGGGTGATCATGCTGCCGGAAGGGGACGATTGGCTTATAGGCAACGATGGGGACGACTCTTCAGACGAGTACGGAAATGTGACACCGCTGTCGGGAGAGGCGACGAGCGACAATGAGTCACAGGAAGACCTGACCCAGACCCCGTCCACGGCGCCTGCTTCACCGAAGCGGCGCCATCATAGCACATATTACCATCATCCCGAACGCCGCCGATCTGCGATCCCTGGGGCATTCCCTTCTTAACTCTACACTCACGTTTTACATAGTTCATGGAATTCGCACCATTGGGACTTTTGACTTCTTCGGTCAGGCTTAATCGAAAACATGCAGGTCCTACTTATATACGTGTATCGTTTGTATATTTACCTACTACCCTATTTTCCTCTTTTGTCTCCGTCAAGATGTTTAAGAAACTGCAACGAGAGCAAGTTGATTATGTGATTAAAATTAAGCAAACGACGGTATATAGACGGTGATCCAAAAGGTGTATCATATCTACTGGTGCACCTCCAGATTCGGACTCTAATGCGATTACTCAATAGAGACCCAATCTCTACCCTCCCGCTGCTTGATGTGTATCGAAGCATGAGAAGGAACTCCATTGACACGATGATAAGCGTTCAAATTCTTATGCAAGGTCAACTGGAAGACCGAGGCTGATCCTTGACGGGAGATGATTGTCGAGTACGCGAGGAAGAACACCCAGATACGATACCACCTAAGGACCAAGATATCAGAGACAATACAGACGTTTGTGCAGTCGAACAACTGACCGTTCGCCATACTTTTCCACAACCTTGTCCTTGTTGCTCACCCAGTTGAGATACCATTTCCAGATCGTGGCGGAATAGTGGACACCAAGAACGTCGATGTTTTTCACCTCGAAACCAGCAGCCTCGACTTGATTAACAACCCAACCGAGAGAGCAAGAAGCATCTGCACCAGGGAAGATGTACTTGTTCATGAAGAGACCCCTGCAAGGAATAGTGAGATGTTGATCAATCGACATATCATCTCAATACCCACCAAATAAGATCCTCAAACTGCCACGAAGGGCGAATGCCAGCGACTTGAAAGACGAAAATGCCATCGTCATCCAAAAGGTCGTACATCTGCCTCATGAAAGCTCCGTAACGCCTGATGCCTACGTGTTCGGCCATCTCCAAGCTGACAATCTTGGTGAAGTGACCAGGCCCGCCAGGAATTTCACGATAGTCCATGCACAGAATTCTGGCCTTGTCGGGAGTGACGCCGTTGTCCTTGATCCGATCGTTACCAAACTTGGTCTGATTCTTCCCAAGAGTGATACCAGTGACATCACAATCATAATTTTTCGCAGCAAAGGCGGCCAAGGTACCCCAACCACAGCCGACATCGAGCAGACGGTCATGGGGCTGGAGGTTGAGTTTGGAACAGACCAGAGCAAGCTTATTGTCTTGAAGCTGCTCCAGAGACTCGCCTTCCTCAATGTTAGTGATGACACCCGAGGTATAGATCATGCGGGGTCCAAGGAACCTGGAAAGTCGAGTCAATAAAAGCACAATGACATCGTGGTGAGGAAACTAACCATGAATAGAAGTCATCACCTCTGTCATAGTGATCGCGAACCTGTTCCTCGTCTTGGCTCTGAGAATGGATGATGACCTCGGGCAAGAGGTTCATAAAGACGTATTTGAACAACTCTGGAGTGAAGACCATCTTTGCCCAGTCATGTCGTTGTTCCATGATGTCAAGGACGTCACCTGCAGCGGAGTATGGGTACGTCGTCGGGAGCAACCAGAGAAAAGACAAACCGTTGAATTCAATCTTTCCCTCAAAGTATGCGTCGTGGAAGACCTGCATGGGAATCTTGTTTTTACCATGATAGAGAGCCTTGAGGTCAGGGTCCTTGATCGTGATGTACTCTTCGATTTCCTTGGAGGGAAGGATGACCTTCTGGTTCTTGCGTTTGCCGTACATAGAGGCGAGCGTCCAGTAGGCGACAGTGATAGGAAGGGCAAGAATGACAACGATGAATAGATAGGTTCTGAGCCCGCCACGGTTGACAAAGGGAGTGATACGCTTCAGAATGAAGGGCACGCCGAGAATGAGGGCGCCGAGCTGAATATTGGAAAAGTATCCGTTGCCCTCTGCGAGTCCAACGAGTGGCGCATTTTTTATGGCAGCAGACTTCGTGACACTGACTGGAGAGAACGACATGGTGGCGACGACACGAGGGACGACGCCGAGGGAGAAGAAGGAACGGAGATGGTCGGCGAACGAGATGAAGAAGGAACGCGAGCGTGTCGCGTCTTTTTTAGGGAGATTTAAGCGGTATTTGTTCGTGTTTGGATGGTAGTCGTGTCAAGTAAGTTGTGCAGTCAATCGTTGCAGCGATGGCCAACTTCAGCTATTCCCGCTCTCCCCCGCCTCTACAACATCCAGTACCAACCCACCCCGCATTCATACCAGAGCCACCATCTACACCAGGTCCAGGTCCAGCATCACCACAAGGCTACCAGCGATACCAGCAACCCGCTACGATCCCCGACTTTGCAGCATGGGGCATGGACGACACCACCGCAAAGTTCGGCATGCAGCTCGGTCAGAGCGCTGTCGCAGCAGGTCAAGAATACGTACAGAAAAACGTTGGTCCTCCTCCCGTACATTCTCATATCCCCGCTCACCACCCTCCAGTTTGGCGGACTGGTCCCTCTCTCCCTCCTCCAACACCACTTCAACGTGTCCAACTCTTATGTCATAAAAAAATTGCAGCTCGTCGTATTCCCCTGGAGACACAGACCTTGGTCCCGCAAAATTCGCCGCCTCGAGACAGGCCAGACCGAGTGGCAATCTCCAAGAGACGACATCAACTGTCCTGACTTGTACATTCCACGTATGTGTCCCCCCTTCCCACCGCCACTTTGCACTTCTCGATCATTTCCGCAGTAATGGCTCTTGTCACGTACATCCTCGTGGCTGCCCTCCAGACTGGCCTCCAGTCACGCTTTCATCCACAAATCCTCGGCGCATCCGCGTCACGTGCGATCGTCGTAGTCTTGCTTGACTTCCTCTTCGTCAAAGGAGGATGCTACCTACTTAACGTACAGGGCCCCGGTCAGGTCATAGATCTCATCGCATATGGAGGTTACAAGTTTGTCGGGTAGGTGCTCCCACACGCGCCTCTCGCCATCCATCCTCACGACTCAACAGTGTCATCTTGACATTGCTTACGGGATTAATTAACCCCGGCATGACCATATACACCATCGTGTTCCTGTATGCATTTGCTGCCAACGCCTTCTTCCTCGTGAGTTTCATCACAGTCAACCTCCACCGATCTGACCTGCTTTTGTTAGCTTCGTTCCCTTCGCTCTGTCGTTCTACCTGATCTATCCAGCACGACGACTCCCGTCACGGTTTCTCACGTGCAACGTAAACGACGCATCACCTTCCTCTTTTTCGAAGCAGTCATACAGGTCGTGTATATGGCTATTCTGGTGAGAGTATAATAAGGATAGGAAATAGTTGTCCAACGCACCTCAAGTTCGTAATATATTATATTTCTGCCGTTGACGGCCAGGGCGTACGGAGATGGCTGGAGCGCTGAGGGTCTCTGTGCGACCTAGTCCGAGTTAGGTGCACACTTCTTGCTGTGGACACTGCAACCAGTGGCCGCCGTTGAGAATTCATTGATGCAAAACTCTTGTCACCCCAAGTTTGCCCACAAGGTTTCTACGTCCATAAGACAACCAATTCTCTAGTCCGGCTTTTCCCCTCCAACCACTGCCTCGAGGAAAGTGATCGCGCAATTCAGATTCGGATTCATCACCTACTGGCAATAACTTGTGCGAACATGTCTTCCTAACGCGTGCGTACAATTTCGCTCTGACATCCCTGGAGACTTCGTAAACGCACCCGTTCAGTCATACATGCCACAAATGTTGCGTCCGGCCTCCGCCGGATGCCAGCAGGCTTCCACGTCATTGCAGAACTCGATGGAAGGATCATACAAACATCGAACAAACCCATATTGACAGGGGAAAACACCGTAGAATGGGGAGATCCTATTGTGCGTCATCCCTTACCGAATCTCTACCTTAATGAATAGCTGTCAAGGCCATCGAATCAGTCATCTTCCATCTCTATTTAGTGTCTACGCGTCGTTTGAGATTGGACAGAGGCTGGGAAATGGAGAATTGCCCCGCCAATTCAAGACTACTGTAGGAGCAGTGTTCCGTCATCGGAATGAACCGGTTCAGCGTGAGCAGTTCCTTTGTCTGCCGCATACTCTCCTTAACATCTCCTCGTAGCCATCGACTCTATTGGGCAGGAGGGTAATATTCTACCAACGCGTTCTTTCTTTAGGATCATAATCGAGCAACGCATTTGTGACGCGAAGTCCCAAACTCGACGTAAGCCGACACGGCGCTTTAGTCAATTTCTGAATTTATAGCAATAGCTACCGGAGGCACGCGAAATGAATGTGCTTGAACAGCTTACTGTTGCCCTATGGATCACCCTGATCGTTCAGCCGTTCAGTTCAATTTGACGAATGCAATGTTCATCGAATGCCAAACAAACAATCAAAGCGGATTGTATCGAGATGCTATACGACTTCGGAGCCAAAGTCGTCCGGATGATTGCACAGCGGTACTTGAAATTGGTTTTAACCCTTTCCCGCTACCAGAGGGGAGGGCTCGAATTCGCCAGGGAGGAAACAATGGCTTCACTGACAGGAGGGGCGGAGATTTCGCCGGCAGAAAGTTATGCAAACCGAGTAGGGCTCTCCGGGTTGCATGGCAGCGGGCCCCTGAAGAGCTTTCAAGGCTAAAAACTCCCTTACCTGCCCCCACTTGTACTGCACATCGCTTTCCCGATGGTCCGACCCTCCCGACGGACGAGCAAGTAGCCATGACCGCCCGGTACTCTATAGTCCGATCGAATGTTTAGAACATTGACTGTCAGGATTATTCGCCTTCTAGATCTGTTACTAAGTGCATGTTCATCCTTCAACTGTGTAGCACTCAACCTCGAGGCATCAAAATCGTTGAACGCGCGCAGGAAGAGCAGAAACGAAATACTTGCAGCAATTTCAACCTGTGATACTATAGGTCTCATGTATGTGAGATTGGAAGCAGAATGGATCCGATAATATCCCGTGCGTCTTTCACTACGCCAAAGCAATCGGAGCTGACGCTGGCGAACAAACAAACGATGCGCTCCCAAAACCCGAACTCGACCTACTAATACAACGACATCCACACCCTGTCCCACACGTATCAGACTGTTGACCCCGCCAGCACTTGACGTGCGTCACATGCAAACACTGTCCACAGCTCTGTGCAAGACCTGCGTAGCACGTCAGACAGAGGTCATTCAACCACAGAGACATCGCAAAACAACTTACCTTTGACCGGAAGTCTGCATACCGAGCATCGCGGACTCGTCTGGTAATGACCACACAACGAACAAGCGTCGTTGTCGGACAAATGTCCGTGACCGCACTGCCCACGCGCCAGTTGAATATCTGCGCATGCGTTAGCGTCGTCCACGTGGTCATCAAGAAATGACGGGCAGCACCAAATTTCATATCCAGATTCTGAGGCGGGGTCTTGATGAAGGTCGACGTCTTGATCGTGTTCAATAGCTCGACTCGCTTGTTCAGCAATTCCCAACGGTACAGCATGTCCGCATACGCCAGTATGTGACATGCCAGTTGGGATAGTAATTCGGGCGCTAGGCTCACGCTACATTCATGTACACGTTCAGCGGGAAAAAAAAAACATAGGCAGCGGGCACATACCCTTGAGCGAGCTGAGAAGGTTCCTCCTCGAGGACGATCAGCTTCTTTTCTTGTATGATTTGCTTCGCATTAGCAGTCTGCGAACGTTCCGGTCGTCTCCCATGACTCGCCATCGGAAAGGGTGTCTGTCGATTCGATACCATCTGCGTTTCGGACCAGGACTTGGATACGGGTGACACGCTGGGCGCCTGGTCTCTCATGCGCAACTGCCGCGGTGCATCGATGTTGGGTAGACGAAGGATAGGTTCAGGGTGAGGAATGGGGATGGAGATCTTGCCAGGCAGCGTGTCGAGCGGGGTCGAAATCGACTCGTGGACACCTGACATGAATTGACGAACACTGCCAGTATTGAACAGACTCGACCATGACCCTCGGGAGGAATTGGATAGAGAGAGCGAAGTTGCGACGGCATAACTGGCGGTGGTCGGAGACGTAGATGGAAGTCGTGGCCACACAGGAGACAGAATGGCTGCTCGGGAATCCTTGGACTTTGCAAGACTAAAGTAGTCGCCCTCGTTCTTTGATACAGTCGGAGAAGTGTTTTTGGTGGATGGAGAGTGTGAGTTGTCTGTGACTCGATGGTTGGAGCGAGATTGAAACTAACTGAGCCCACTCACGTTGTTCTGTTGGTGATACGTAGGCTTTGAGAAGCACTACAGCCAACATGGCGAGCATTTGCACATCACGAGTCGCACAAAATTCTGTGTGCCTACATAACCTAATGAGCTGTGTCCGTATGTAGATTCAGAACGCACAGACATTTGATGAACAAGGCGATGGGCAACTGCTCCAAACAAATTAGTCGTCGCCGCATGAGCAGGGAACAGGCTCTGGAGCGTTCTGAACATCCTCTCATGTGCAAATTGCCCGTGCGCCCTAGCAACGTTCGCGTTGAACTGGCAGAATTCCTCCAGTGTACCCGCTTGGAATATGTACGCTTCAGCAACCTTTCGCCGTGCAAGCGAAATATCGGTCGAAACCTTGATGAATACGGTGCTCCGTCGTGAGGGAATCATAGTACCCTGATCGTTTGCGACCGCGTTGTCCTTTGTTTCGAAAGCAAAGTCCCGATGCGCTCTTTGCTGGGAGAAAGTGAGAAGATTGGTCATGATACGCAGCGTGTTTTCATTGTCTCCCGTCCTTCGAGAGTCCACTTCTGGATGCTGATCTGTGGCCGCGAGCCCCAGGCGGCGAACGGCATCAGATAACAATGCGGGAGATTGAAATAGCCGCGAGGAGTGAGGTGAGCGTGGGACAGAGGTTGGGGAACCCGGCATTTCACTCCCTCCACCGACCTGATGAGGACGGACAATCCGAGGCGGTGCTCTGAAGAAACAGATCAATTCCCCTGTCCAAGAGGCGCTCTGTCAATGCGTGGTATATGGAACGAGATAGCGAGTTTACCATTCGGACCAAAAACACCTTGGGAAGTCCTCGGTTCGGCTAAATTCTTGCTATTTCTCAACAGTGAGACGGTGAAATCCCTAGACTTTCTCGCAGCCGGAACCTCGTCTTCTTCCGAAGACGAATCCGACCCCATATCCACCGGGATGCCCACTTGTTCGTTTTCATCCGCAAACAGCAAAAATCTAAGGCAGGCTTCGAGACATGGTCGACGACGCTCTCTGATGGTTTTGAGACGTCGAAGCATGAAGGCCCGATTTTGTATAGATATCAACGGACTACGCTCGAGATCGATTTCCGGTGTTCCTTCAGGATGAGGTGCATGAGGGTAACTTTTCGGGAATCGAAAGGAAATGCGTATGAAAACAGATGATGACTCTCCCCAGGGACCATGCAGACCCAAAGTACAAGTGCGCTTCTTTGCGAGATCGTGCTGACATGGATAAGTATGGTTGGACCACACACAACAAGAAACGTACTTTCTCAAGTCGGACCTTGGAAGTGGAAAGTTTCGTGAGTACCGACGTGATTCTAAAACTCGGTCTCAGCGCGGACTCATAACCAGGAAAATTGCTCACTCGGCAGGCAAGCTCTTGGCTCCTTCAATCTCTTTCCCTTCCCTAAGTTGACTTTCACTTCTCTTCCTCTTGTGCCCATGAGCTGCCGTAATCTCGCCATCCACCCCAAGCGAAGTTCTTGATCTCGACCCACTGCTCACACCGCTATCTCTGCCAGAACTCTCGTCCCTGCTCCCCCCAACGCGCACACTGGCTAACCACGTAAACGCATCCATACCCACACGTGGGCCTTTTCCGCCGCCGACGTGACCTCGGGACATCGTCATTGTCGAGCTCGGGATCGGGATGCCTCGTTTATCTGGTTGCAGTTGGCCAGCACCTTGACTTTGATTTTCGCCTTGGTCATCTCGAATGCGAGCTTGATAGTTCTCGTTAGCCACTTGGGGATAGCGATAGTGCATCTGATGCTGGGCTACGGACGACCCTGGTTCGAAAAACAACATTCCCTTGCCTCTCGCAGCACTCCCGTGATGAGGTTGAAGGACGGGGTTGGAGGGTCTCTTTACGTTTGGTACGAGTGCAGGTCCGGCACGTACTTCTGCTAATATGCTTCGTGAACCGACTGGGGCTGAGAGAGCTGGAATTGACTCTGATCCTTCCGGAACATGTCGGAACGACTGGTGCGCTTTTCCAAGATCACTGAACAAGCGACTGTGAGATACTTTGGAGGATTCGGGGTTATATCCCGTTTTCTAGTTTGGATACTGGTAAGTGATTGTGATCTCTGGGTTCCCAAGACACTTGCCTCCATAGTCTCCGAATCCACAGGCCAAAACCTCAAAGTGCGATCTTTCGACCACGTAATTAGCTGATACTCTGCTCCATCTGCAAGAAGGCATCAACGGAGGCTTCCAGAAGGTGAGCATATACGCACCCATGCCTCCCTTTCTCCAGACAAATTCCTTGACTACGTCTGTGTGTCCCTCGAGTATCTCCACTGGCACTATATCATTGCCAGTCACCCACATTTCGAGGGCTGTGTCGCCTCTTTGGGGTAGACTCAATATGCCCCTCCCAAACGGTAAGTCGCGTGCCCTCCAGACGGGATAGCGGGTCATGATCGTCGTCAGTGGCTGAGGTAATTGTCTTGAGATTTTTTGAGCGAAAGAATCGGTTTGAGGAAAGGCAGGTGCTGATGTGTCCTTTACATTCCAGACCTTGATCGTCTTGTCCAGGGAACATGTGACGATATCGTGCATCCGGGTATGTGCCCAGTCGATGCCGTATATCTTTGCATTATGAGCGCGAATGCGACCAGTAGGGAGGGATCCTTTCTATGTGTTGAAGGTCAAGCAGTAAAACTGGGGAGGAAGGCAGTTGACGAACTCGACGGTCCCAGATGAGGACTTCGTCCAGGTGCGAAGAAGCAAGGACGTTCGGGTCCTGACGATTCCACTTGATTTGAGTACCTCCAGCTGGAAGGGGGTTAAGAAAAGCAGACATATGTGGAATGGACTTCTTACAGTTGAAAGCACAAAGACCTGAGGAATGTCAGTGAGCTACTCTCCTACTTGAGTTGTCACTTACCCATCACTGGCTTGCGGGGTTCCCGGAGGTCCCAAGACCACAACCACGAGTCGATACCGACGCTGGATACGATGTCGGGCTCGGATGTATGCCAGTTAATGTCAGTTATCGCACGGTAATGGGAATGCAAGATGTGTTCGATGGAGCTCTTGCCTACCATCATGAGGTTCCATATAAGACTGGGAGATGGATATAAGCGAAGGTTAAGGTAGAGGGATGGGACATACAGCTTTTCCGAGGAGGTAGAGACAATGTACTCTGCACGAGCCCGATGAGGATTCCATTGTACGTCTGCTACGTCCCAAGTGCCGCCTTGTGGGAGGAAGCGCGGAATTTCGAGAGGAGCTTCGAGGTCGATGATGAATAGTCCGCGTCGGCTGGGGACCAGTCAGAGAAGGAGAGAGAAGGGGGGGAATGTCGTCTGCTTACGCTGCGAGGACGATATCACGACTGGTCGGGCTAATGCTCATCTACGGACGTGGGTCAGACACGGTCAAGTGTGTTGGGTTTTATTCACGTTTCCAACAGCATCTCCGACCAAGTCTTTCATGTCGATCTGCAAACTTCTTTTGAAGTTTCCCCCGCCATCTGGTGAGGTAGAGGGCTGCGAGCGCTGGCTGGTTGATGGGGCAAAGTGGAGGGCTGGTACGTCACGATACGATGCGATGGTGTCTTGTGGTATATCGTAGAGCGGTGGTGCCCAGGAGGGACGTCGAGCGGAGAGAAGACTTAGACTTGGACCTTCTCTGTCTTGCGTTACTATCTCGTTTGCGATTCGAATGCGCGCAGACGGTGGAGGCACGTTGAACGTCATTTGAAGTTGTACTACCATTTATGGTGTATCTACTCAGATCTGCTCTTCGACGTCTCAGTACCATGTCCCTCCCTTCTCTTCCACTCGTACCCGGAACGGACCCCTCTTCTTGCGTCTTGGATGCATTCCGGACGGCCATCGCAAAACGCATATCCGATCGCTTACCACAGCTCTCGATCGAACAAGCTTACTCTGGCGTCGATTACGGAAAGAAGGGCGTCGACTTTACAGTCGCCCTTCCCCGATTCCGCCTTCCCGGAAAACCTGACGAACTCGCAAAGACCGTTCTAGCGGACGTATGTCTTCTTCTTCCGACCACCGTTTCTCGCCTGTTGATATTCTCCTAGTTTCAACCAGACGATTTCATCGCATCCATAACACACGACAAACAATTCCTCCATTTCCAGCTCAACAACGCGAGTCTCATTCGCCAAGTCCTCGCCCAAATACATACCCTCACCTATGAAAACCCTTCCGGAAAACCGTCCTATGGAACAAATACCATCGGCGCAGGCAAACAACTCGTCATCGAGTACTCGTCTCCCAATATCGCAAAATCATTTCACGTCGGTCATCTTCGGAGTACCATCATCGGTGCATTCCTCGCAAATCTCTACAAGACGTGCGGTTGGCAAGTCGAATCTATAAATTACCTCGGAGACTGGGGTACACAGGTAAACGCTCACATTGTCCGGACTACTTTGATTTTAATGCACAACCAGTTCGGCATGATAGCCTCTGGATTCGAAAAATACGGATCCAAGGAGGAACTGTCCAAAGACGCGATCAAACACTTGTATGACATCTACATCAAAGTAAACAAAGAGGCCGAGGCAGACCCAGACGTCAAAGCAGAGGCTGCGCGCATGTTCAAACGAATGGAAGACGGCGACGAAAGCATTCTCGCCAACTGGCGAGAATGGCGAAAAATGAGCATCGACAAGTACATCGAAGAATACGATCGATTGAACGTCTCCTTTGATCGGTACACAGGCGAGAGCGAAGTCGGAAAGGAGTGGATGGATAAAGCAATCCATCGTCTTGATGAACTTGGACTGATCAGCGATGCGAACGGAGCCAAGCTCGTCGATCTAGAAAAGTGGAAGCTAGGCAAGGCCGTCCTCCGGAAAGCGGGTTCGTTTCAGCTTTAATCATCTCGGAAGACCATCTGACCTTTCAATACGTAGACGGCACCTCGATATATCTCACTCGAGACATTGCCGGCGCTATCGAGCGATGGGAAAAGTATCGTTTCGACAAGATGATCTACGTCGTCGCGTCCCAACAGGATCTACACTTGGCTCAGTTTTTCCAGATACTGAAGCTAATGGACTTTTCCTGGGCCAATCGTCTGGAACATGTCAACTACGGTATGGTGCTTGGCATGAGCACTCGCAAGGGTACCGCGGTCTTCCTGGACCAGATAATCAAGGAAGCAGCCTCCGTGATGCACGAGCAGATGAAGCGGAATGAGGTAAAATACAATTCGATAGAGAATCCGGAGTACGTTAGCCAGGAAGTCGGCATAACCGGCATCAAAATTCAAGACATGGCTGCCAAGCGGTATAGCTTTCGAACGGTGGATGATTGTACAGACTAACGTTTCCTCAACAGAATCAACAACTATACCTTCAATTGGGACCGCATGCTGTCGTTCGAGGGTGACACCGGACCCTACCTACAGTATGCTCACGTTCGACTCACATCGATGGAACGCAAAAACCCGGAACTCCTTCCTCTCCCGCCACCTTCCCAAATTGACACCTCGTCACTGGCCGAGTCTGCACACGCACGGGACATTGCGATCCTACTCGGATCCTATCCAGACGTCGTCAAGACTGCACTCAAGACACACGAACCGAGCGGTGTGGTCACGTTTGCGTTCCGTCTAGCGCACGCGATCTCGACCGCTTGGGAGACGCTGGTAGTGAAAGGTGAATCTGATCTGGAGAAGGCGAGGGCAAGGCTCTGGCTGTATATTTGTGCGCGAGATGTGTTGGGGGCAGCGATGCGGTTGTTGAGTATACGGCCATTGGAGAGGATGTAGACTAACATAGACTGATGGCACCATTGCTGGTGAGGAGTTTGGTGAAGTATCCCGAGCTTTGATCAATCAAAGATTTTCACGACGACTGGACTTGACACTTGCCGACAGACAAAAGTTGGATGGATGAAACATACAATTAAACGGCATTCAATCGAGCATACAATCCTAGTACTACCCACTCTAAACATTTCACTAATTTCCAACGCTTCGTTCCCTCCCCCCATACCCAAGTCTACGTTCCACCAAAGATCAATCGCAGGGGCCGATGAGAAGCCCGTCTACGGATTTTCATCTTCCACAACAAGCCCCGGACGGCAATCCTTGCAACTTGACGCCTTCAATTCTTCCACAAAGCTCGCGCCATCATTCACCGTCTTCATTCCCGGACACACTTCCTCCATCCTCTGGACCTCATTCGGCGTCAGAGAGAACGTCCCGTTGATCCCGAGTCGTCGGATCGGACGACCCGCAGCCTTGCGTTGCGCCAGCGCATCGTAGAGAATCGTCAGGTAAGTCTTGTGTACGCTCGGATTGCCTCCACAACGCCTAGGACGAGGAATTTCGACGCCTCCGAGATACAGGTCCTCCAGCGACGGTGCAAATATCTGGCTGGTATGTGGGTCGACAGCTCCGCTGTGCGTCATATTCCCTTGGACAAGGGGGCGAGGCGGGAGCGAGAGCATAGTAATCACATCCGAGAGTACACCACCGGCAAACGCGATGTACCGCAGCTTTGGGAGATGCCAAATGACGTCGAACCAGAGTGCCGCCGGGAGGCGACGGCAATCGAGGAAGAGGGTTTCCAGAGATGCCAGTGGGACGTTGCAACAGATACCGTACACCAAATCTCTCCAATTGTCCGCTTCTGATTGCCATTCAACATCAATTTTGAGGGAGATATCACAACGGCAATCGTTGAAGAGTGACGAACAGCATTTGGGGTGGTCGCATTCGTCTTGAGATGCGCTGAAGAAGGCAGATAGGTGCGGTCCAGAGCTGTTCAAGTGAAGAGTACGGATAGGTGCGAAGGAAGGCGCATCCTGAAACCTCTGGGAAAGAAACGCGTTGAACGCCGGGAAATCGTCCAGGTTTGGGACTGTTTCCAAACGAATCCGGAACCTCAGCCGTGTGGTTGCTGGAATAACCATGTAGGGGAGCAATGCGACCATTCTGGAAAAGGGTGCGGACAGAGAAAACTTCTCGAGACGAGGTAAATGTACGGATTCACACTCCAGGGAATCTGAGTCATAGTCATGAAAACCACCGCGAATTGCATCTTCGAGGTGAAGCCGAACGAGGTCAGGCATGTTGCCGAGCAAGTCCGTAAGCTCTGCAATGGTTGGTCGAACCTTGTAGTGTAAGCCCGTCAGCCGGAGGACCGTCAGCCCACCGAGTGTGGGTGAGCACCAAGAGAAAGGGTATCCTTTGATATCAAGTTCACGGAGGGAAGGGAGGTCTTCATCGAAGAGGGGGTTAGATCCGTTGGGGTCGACAGCTTCAGAGTCTTCGTCATCGTCAAACGCCACTTCATCGTCCACGCCCCGCGGCTCCCGCTGATAGGAGGCGGTATAGGGAAAGAGGGTGCAGTTGATCGCTAGAGTGGACAAAAGAGGGACAGACCGCGGCGACAGCAAGGGCGAGATGCATTCGACAAAGTAGGTATGAATGTAGAGGCGGAATTCCCGAAAGCGTTGTGCGTGATGGACTACCTGTTCCAAGAAATCGAATGCCGTCGCATTGTCATTGAAGGGTGTCATGTATACGCGCACCCGCAAGGGTAGTCCCCTGGACCTGGCCAACAACTGCTCGGTCCATGAGGGGCACGCTACAAACATGTAGCTCCAGAGAGTCGGACAGCCCAATGCGACAGAACGCCAACACCTGCACACATATGACACGGCGACCCACTTAGGTACGCCGATGTCACCGTTCACATTTCCGTGGTAGGAGTCGAGAACGCAGTAGAGGAATATAGATGGAAGAAGCTCCAGAGGCAGGCGTGAAACAGGTGGGACTGTATTTCGGATTGAGACCGAAGTCAGAGATGCCGGAGATGTATTGTCGTAGATGCGCCCCTGGCGTACGGTCTTCATCATAGAGTAAGAATGAAGCAGAGTGAGAGGCGACAAGAGGGAATTATCTAAACAAGTGGAAGTTGAACGAGAACGTACGCACGTTTAATACTGTCGTGGACTCGTAAAGTGGTCACAATGGTCAAAGCTGATATCTGACTCTTTATTGTTCTGATGACCATTTCCGCCAATAACTAGTCCACACACCCACATATAGCGGGGCATTGGCTTTGACAACCTTCCTGGAAACACACTGGACCATACATAAACCTTTCACGTGTTTATTACACCTGACAGTTTGCTTTAGCATTTGTTGAGTGGAAGAAGTTCCAAGAATAACGCACAAAAACACCGCAATGCCAACTTGCGCGATTAGAACCAAATATCTATTGAATACATGCAAGGGCAAGTTATTCAAGATCTTGTCGACGGTCTAAACTCTCGTAGTGAAGTTTATTTGACGCTATAGTGTCGGTCCGTCATCAAGATGTGCTATGAACATCAGCGACAGAATGGAAAAGATCGCTCGCCAAGTCGCCATGATCACAATGTTGGTGTGGTCACTAGGAACCCAGCTTTCCGTCAAGGTGATACTGAGATGGAAGCAGTACTTGTACGTCCGCGTTCAAAAAATTGGTGAACGTAGAATCCATTGAACTTCAAGCCAGCAGTGCGTATCGAGTTAGTCTCCCGTAGGCAGATCCTTAGGCAGGACGACAGTCGTTCCTTCTTGTAGCCTGAGGGTACACTGGCAGGGGGGTAAGATGCCCCAATTTGAAATTGGGTCATTTGCCAGTGGATTCTCCCGACGGGAAATCTAATTTGGTAAACGTCGGTATGGGACTCTGGATGGACAGAACAACTTGGCAAGTGCCATTCAAAAAGCAAGATATGTACATGGCAAAAAGTTACTGTAATGCCGCAAAGTCAGCAAACATTTTATGCCTTTGTACTGCCATGTCAGATTCCGCAGTGACATACACGACAGCCACTGGCACAGCGAACAAAACCTGCCGGTTCAACTTATTCTATAACGTGGCCTCGTCGTACGTCAGACACACTGGCAGTGAGCGCAATAAACTTGGTATTTGTCTGGGGCAGGTTCATTCGCTGAATCCTATCTACCAGGCTCAAAGGGGGGTTCATGCTAACGTCGTTCTGGAGGACGTCCAGACGGATGCACGATAGGTCAGTCACCTCGCCAAGTCAACTTGAAGTTAGTAAATTATGGCCACCCTTCGTCGTCACTTTCTTTGAATCGGAATTCGTTCCCACAAGCTCATCCTCACTGCAGAAATAATATCCTCGTCACCCGCATGGGTTACTCTTTGCTCGTGATGCCAGTCACGCCGGGACGTCCGAGAGCTTCTTGACTCGGAGCAGTTTCACCGGTTTCTGAATCGTCGTCGTCGTCGTTCGTCTTTGCGGTCGCATGGATACGATAAAAATACAAGTGTGGACGATGGGTTCATGGAGGTTTTACGTTCGTCATGCGACCAGTGCGTTTTGTCGTTCTAGAATGTTGCCATGAGACACTTG
>JBBPOM010000687.1:0-19968 GCA_038091455.1 Leccinum uliginosum | reverse complement strand
TACGTGGTAGGTTCAAGCACACCATGTATATGGCGCCCGTCGAGTGATGCTTGCCCGCTTGCTTGTTCGTGTAGGGGTTGAACCAGTCAACAAACAGACCAAAAACGAGATGCACAGATCCTGGAGGCTGGATTGAGAATGGCTTTCCATTTGGTCCCCGAAGTTCTCGAAGGCCATCAGCATCCCATATATCATGCTGAACCCCGTTAACAGACGTAGTAGCCCATGCTTTCTCCATCTGGGACAAAAGACCGGGGCGTGAACAAAGTCTCGCCAACCAAGATGACATGGGTTGATAACCAAATACACGAACAGGGTGTTGGCCTAAACAGTCCGTCGTTTCTCGAAGTAGTTTTGTACCGCAGGGAGACAGATTGGGAGTTTCCTTAAACGAGCAATGTGTTGGATAGCGATGGGATATATGGTCTGGTAAGTACGTGGCGAAACACGAAGGACAGCAAGCGTATCGCACGACCTCTGGTTTGAGGCCGAACGAATTCAGAGCTGTTCGGATGTCCCTGGGTATACCATCAAGTACGGCTTGTTTTTCGGGTGTGATGTTTTGCCCAGAGAATCGAAAGGCGGCGGAGATAGCGGCTCGAAAAACAATGAAAACATAGCGGCAATCCATCCGGGATAGCCCGGCTAGGACATGGAGTGTTATGACGAGAAAGGTGATGATCATATAAATCGGGTCTTTCAACCGTGAATGTTTCTGCAGGTGGTCTGTTGGGTTCAAGGACATTGTATTCAAGTTTTCTCCTGCTAATGGGAATTCAAGAACTTACCTGTGTCGATCATCTGTGGTGCTTGTCCATTGACGTATTGTGGCTCAAAGACAGTGAGCAGCCTATGTATTCTCCATTGGTTTTCTTTCTCGGTCCTCATTGTGGTGATATCTGAATCAATCCTTGTTAGGAGACAGTTGCACCTTTCATGGAGTTCCGAAACCCCATCATCCTCGATAGATTGGATTGCTTGGCGAGAAGCCATCAACCAGCCAAGATGAGAGATGAAATGTTCATTATCTAGGGTTACAGGTTGGATTCGAATGTTTTCCGCGGAGTCTCGGAGCGAATCGACTGCAGGGAATGATAGAGAAGGAAATGCATTGGTCTTGAAAAGTCGACTACGACGATCTAGCTCAGACGTGATTGTCGAGATCATCTAGCATTGATCATCTCCATAAAGAATAGAACTATGTAAAGGCAGAGTCACTCACCCTGAAGGTATCAGCATGGTAATTACAACCAGGCTCTCTTATTGACGACTGTTCAGCTAGTGGTGCCAGTGGTGCGTTGTTTACAGAGGAGACATCGCCAAGGCGAACTGGAAGGAGCTGTTTGCTGTGATCGACACCCCGTTCCAACGTTCTGGAGACTATGGCACATTCTACAATTGATTTGTCCCGGTGATCACGGTCGGCCAGGTCCGCATCCTCACGCCTAGAACGGGCAGCATGACGATGCAAAGTGCGTGAGTTGACAAGTTGTCCTTTCTGTGATGCCCCATTCTTGTCAATGAATACGAATTGGCTGCACAGAGTGCACGAGCAATGTCTCAATGTCGATGGATTGGTAGTAGCCATGAGAGGAGTGGCTCAACGGCCAACCGTGTGGGAGTGGTGTTCGAAGCGATTATCGGTGGGTCATTCAAATCTCCGCTTTGCGGTTGCCAAAATGATGTCATGCCAGTGGCGGGTGGGAGCCTGAGTAGGGCTACTAGTAGGGTATGCCATGAGCTCGCCTCGCCACATGCCGAGTCAGGCTGTGACTTTGGCATGAACTTTTGTGAGCATCTCATGATCATCCAAAACTCTGATATGATCATCTAATGGATGAACATCCCCGAACGGGCATGATCATCCAAACTCCGCTGACTTGCCAGTGGTCGACCAAGTTCCGGAGAGCGTTCCGATTTGACCTCGCGTAGCTGTCAATCCCAGGTGCGAGCGTCCAACTCGACTTTTCTTCTTCGTGCATCTTTCTACTGCTCTTCTACCAGTACTTCCTTGTGACCGTCAGCGAAATGGAGCGAAAATGGAGCGAAAAGAAACGAACAGAGTATGATGAAAATTGAACAGAATGTGTGGTTGAACGAGTTGAACGAGAGTGCAACCGAACGAGATGAAATCGGGTACAACGGGATTGCTGGCACACGGGCACAGCTGCGGCGAATTGAATTGAAACTGAATGGTGGCACACGGGCCTGACGAAGATGGCGGCAAGACAAAACTGCTGGCAACAGGCACAGCGACAACGAGACGGTGAGACGGAACAGAATGGAATTGCTGGCGATGATCACAGCGACAGTGACAGGGCGAGAATGCCGGTGGTGGTGGTGATCGACGAGCAGGAACTCAGTGAAGTCTATGTTTCCGGTAGCGGTAGTCATTTGACGAGCATGGGGAGCATGAGCGCGTGAGTGGGACTAGTGAGGTGACTGGAGAGCAGGGACGGGGGAGCAGTGGCGTGCGTGCAGCATCACGAGGGACATCATGTAGATACTATCGTTCTCACCTGCCACACGGGGGATGTGTGGGGGATGTGTTTGCATTGGCAGGGCGGTTGAGGTGGTCTGTAGGACCGGGGGGATGTCTGTCCCAGTCCGAGTCTCTTTCTCATGGGTGCTCCCGGGCCCATGGCAGGTCGTTGTCGGTCCCTGTCGCAGTCGCGGTCTCTGTCCCAGGGATGACGCGTCACCACTAGAATGTTATTGAGTTATTAGAACAGCTCACCTGTAGTGCGACCAATGTCGGGAACTATGTCCTCAGATCTACCAGCGGCGAGTCCAGATGTCCAAAGCTTCCAGTCGCTCGAACAACTCGAGTGCAAACACCATCACTGATGTTGTCCTGCGCATGCACCTGCTCGCAGAACGACTTGCATGAGGGGATCGCCACATAGTTGCCGACGACCGACGAGAACAAGCGACGGGGGAGGCAATGAAATTCGAACTAGTGCACTGAGGAGGGAAAGATGTGCATGCGGCGACCATGTAAGTGCATGCGTGCGTGCATCACTACAGTGACTTTCGCCTTCGAGCTCATTATGTAAGCTACATTTCCATTCTTGGCAGCACCTCAATTGCCCAAGCATCCCCCTCTCTCGCGTCCGCGTCATCGCGCGGGGCCCACCTGCGCGTCCATACATGCCCCACGCGTTCGTCTCACTCGCCATGGTCCCCCTCATCGCACCTCTGCAGCACTGGCCACTCCTGCACCCTCTCAGCATGCGCGCACACCGCACACCCCCGCCTTCGCTCGCCGTTTGCATACAACATGGTATCGAGTAGATTTATTGGCGCTTGAGGTGAGTTATTTACACTAATGGTTTGGCCTGTCGGACACTGAACGGGTGCGCATCACGGGCTAAAAACATAGGACACTATCGTCCACCTCATGCACTGTCTCCGAACTTCTTTTGTCCGCTCCCGCCCCTCATACCGTAGACACGGAAATCTTTCAAAGGATGTGGGGGCTGTGTAGTGCGTGAGAATGTTTAGATCTTGCCGATAACTGTTGAACTTCCACAGTGAATTCAGTGAATTTTCTTCAAGGGCTGCGATGATGTGAAGCGATCGTGGTACATTGAACTTCAACTTCATCAATGGATCCGTAAGGTCAAGTCGAGCACATAAATCTATCTCCATCTGTGTCTGTTTCTGATGAACAAGAGCACAGCCTCATTCTCGACATATGACGACCTGAACAGATTCATGTTGTCAAGCACTGCTTCAGGGACGACTATCACCGCCAGTGCTGAGTAGAGTATGTACGAGTAAAAAGTATCAAGGTGGTATGACTGGAGAATCTCGCTTCTTATACATCCTATCCCAAGTTCCCTTCTGCACGAGCGTTGGCAATCCTCCGTCAGAGACCGTAAGAAATCGGGGCTCTGTTTCAGGTGGTCTAATTATGGGTTGGCCCGAAGGGACGCGCACCCATGTGCCAGCTTGCCAGAGCCATACTTGGCAATGTTTCTCGATGTTTACCCAATTGATGTAAATATCATTCTCCTCGGAGCCTTGCTGCGCGGGAACCTCGATGCGTGTGTTCGATTTCTTCACGAAAAAAGAAAAATATCCACCTCCTGATCTAAACTTCATAGTTCGCCGTCGTTCGGTTGGTTCAACAGATTCTTGGGGAGGCGGGAATATTGGGATAGGAACTTCCTGCGGTGTGTCATTGAAACTTGAAGGTGGCTCTGCAAATTGACTGCAGTTGTTACTGGTCAGCAAGGACATTTGGAAACATATGGATATGTTGGCTCCCCTCCTTGAAGAGCTAGCTACTAGCGTTGAGCCCATTTCTGATCGTGAGGCTTGAGATTCACTTAAGCTACTTGTGAGTAATTGAAACACCTGATGCTACTGAAACTATTTACCCATGACCGCCTCGTAGCGGTGTGCCATCCCCTCCCACGCCAAACGTTCTGGTCTTTGTGATTCCAGGATGGCCTGACACAGGTTTAACGCATTGTGGGAGACCAAGGTAAGTAGGACTGTATCTTGAAATACGGGCGTCAACTGTGAATGATCGTTCAGCTTGCATCATGGGAATCGGCCAAAGATACTGGTACGTATACACGGTGTATGATCAGTCTGTATTTCTATGTGCGGAGTTCGTGAGTCGACGTGCAGAAGCAGCCGGAAATTGGGGTTGGATTCATATCTGATGGGTGTGACTGCGCCGCTACGCATGCCAGTGACGTGATAAGGACGAACTTGCAAGGTTTGAATTTGATGCATGATAAGTCACTGATCGGCGGAGTTTGAAATTTGATCAACCCACATCATCGATCTGATCATCACTTATCAGTACTAAAACACCGCATCAATGAAGGACGGTCCAAATCAAAGATTGCACAAGACACAATCAAACACGGAGGACGCTCGGGTGGTTGGGGGGTGGTTGTGTGGCCTGCTGATGGCGGAGGAGGGATGAAAGGGGGTGGCGAGAGGGTGGACCATATACCAACCAATACTACACAGACGGATGGCGATCAATGGTGGTCTGTTTTTCTCTGGACACAATCGGCGACAATTAGCCTGAGGTTCGACCTTATATATATTAATTCGTCTTACCCCGTTGTTCTTGAACGATCTCGCCCTCGGATGATATGCTCCTTCATGGGCAAGCAACCAGATGATAGAACTTGAAGGCCGCCAAAGTTTGGGATCAAGAGCAAACAACAAACAGCGCGGCCGGTAAGTTCGAAAATACATCGACTCGGAGTGTGTCGAGCTTGCAAGTTGCGGGGTTGTGTCACGACCTCAGCCATGGCCCGGGTCCATGATCGCATGCCAGTGTCTGGGATGGGATATTTATCCCCACCGCGCTGTACATTTTCCATTCATTCTTCATTTCCAGAATTTTGTGCTGCTCTTTGACCGGCAGACTGGCAGGGACGGAGTGGAAACATGAAACGGTGAGTGAGACAATGTTTGACGACATGGCAGAGACCTATCAGCTCGAGATCATTACCCCCGATGAGGTCCTCATTGTCAAAGCGCTCATTGCTGGAAAATCCGATCGACGACCATGATGTCCCTGTATAGGTTGGGCGAAACGATGCCGTTCTTGTTCAAGTGGTGGAGGAGAACGAAAGGCCGAAGAGCCCGAGGATGTCCTCTGTGGGGAAAGGTGCTGATGCCTCTTGAGCATGTAGTTCAGCGATTGGTTTTCGTCTTTTCTCTGTCGTTTATGCTTTCCAATCACACGGCTGTTTGTGCTACCCTAGTTGCTTTGGCCATATATTCCAGATAGAGCATTCGGTTACATGAGTATCGGTACCATATGTGCATACATATTCCCTAGTATCGTTTTAAATGCTGATCTTCATCAGAATGTGGGTGCCAGACTGTGGCCTTTGTCCGGTGGGAAGAGGGATGCTCGGGCGGTCATAGTACCAATGGGATACCCTCTAGATCTCCGGGTTGGGCGATCAGGCAAGTGACGTACAGTACGAGTAGGGGCAGGTTAGAGCTAGGTCTGTGTGTGAAAGCTCTCGTCAGGGAGCTCCCCTGCTCGTCCGAGGTCATTTAGGGTTCCAGCTACCAATCTTAAGCATAAGTAAGACAGTTCAAACTTAGACTTGAAATCCGGGGTTCTCCGTAGTACGGGCACAAGGCTTCGCTCATAACTTGGGTGCACGTCGTATGTACTACACTACCACGCACCACGCACTACCATGGCTTTGCAGTACAACCATGATGCCATTCTCCAGAAAGAGCACCGTGGCCCCATTCTCTCTCTATCCTTCAATGCCGATGCTTCACTAATAGCGTGCGGATCATCAGATGGCAAACTGACAATTTGGTCGTGCGGATCTGGGCAACTGTTCATTGTCATTTCTTGCTATCATGGTCAAGACTGTGCATTCCTTTGTGCAAGCTGGCTCCCTGGGAAGACGAACATGTTACTTTGTGGTATGGAGAGTGGACAGCTTATTTGTGTCAAGATCGAATCTGTGAGTTTATTTCATTTTTTCTCGATGCCTAAACCTTGAGACGGTGACCCGCTTCCCCAGGACTATGTCTTGGCATCAGGGTATTCCATTCACACATTGCCCATGGAATGCCTCTCATTCTGTGATACCAACGAGATGCTTGCGACAGCAGCATTTCATGAGGTGAAAGTATGGCAATATTATCAAAGTGCGTGTAAACTTACAAGAAAATGATCACGGAGAGTCTCATATACACATACTATCAGCCGAGGGCAATGTTCATTGGGATCTGATGAGTACTCTGGGTTTACCTCGGTCGTTGGGAGAAAACCGAAATGCAGAGGTCATTGTCACCTCATTGAATTGGGTTGCTAATGAACATTCATTGCAAACTCTGTTGGTTACTTACCTCAATCACGGTGTTGTATTCTGGGACATTGGCTCTGACGGGAACAACGACGCCCACTGTCTCTCAATTCTTTCATTTGCGTCAGGCGTGACCCTTCAATTAACAAGTATACTTATAACTGACAAACTTGACCACTAGTGCCAGCACCTCCATCTCGCCAGATCATCGTTACATCGCAATCTCGAACCTTAGGACTGGCTTTGATCTTTATGATGCCAAGTCAAAAAGCCCATTGCGTGGATTCCCCCATGTGACTTCATGTCCCTCTTTTTCACCTGTGTGTTTTGTACATGACGGGTTTGCTCTTTTGGGGGGGTCTTCGGACGGGGTTGCTCGCATTTGGGACGTAACTACGGGGTATGCAATAGAGCCCCTGGTGCACAAGGAAAATGACAATATATGGGCACTTGCGGTATGTCAATATACACTCACCCTCGATGGCGAATTACTAGTTGACATGCTTCACTGGTAGTCGCATAGTGATACTTCATCCGGCCGAGTCCTCATTGCAACATCTGCCAAGGCACCTAATCGCTTGCCATACGTTGTGATTTGGAGGGCGAGAGATATATGTGAGACTGTCTCTCTCTTTTTTGCAAGGCGAGCATTCACCTTTAGAGCGAACAGATAAACAACGGAACATGCGCAACCCAAAATCAGTACTCCAGGATCATGTCGTACACCGACACACTTGGTTGCTACTCCTCGTTGCGTCACTCTTTGTCGGTGCTGGGATTGCATTGCACTGTATGCAGTGATGCAGGGTGAAGGCGGAGCTACAACGAAGTTACGTTATATTAATTAGTACCTTCAAATCCCCCCAAACGTGTGATTGTGGCAGCAAGCGATATATATATATATCTCAATCTGGTGGCATATAATCTCGATCTGGTGGCAGACAAAGGTCAGGTCAGCCTGTGGGTGGCGCTTGTTCGAGTCCAGACAATGCAAACTCAAATCGGAGTTTCACGTATAACAGTGAATGGTGACCAGCTATTCGAGTCCAGACAAAGCAAACTCAAATCGCAGTTTCACGTATAATGAATGGTGGCCAGCTATTCAAGTCCAGACAAAGCAAACTCAAATTGGAGTTTCACGTTGATACATCTTGTCAAGGCTACGTGCGATATGCTGCATGGTCCGCATTTCCTGTTCCCCTCCGTCCTTGTACATACTGCACGATGCACGGTGATGCCAGCTTGGAATCCTGGCACGTTCAACGAGAGATTAGCGATGTGCGTAGGGGTGGAGAAAAATTCAATGAAAGATTAGACGGGGAGAGTGTCTACTTTGGATCATGCTTTGGATCATGCACTAACAACTTCGAGGTATTATACGGATTAAAGAATTTTCTGGCCGTAATCTTGATCACTGCCCCGCCTCCGGCACCCCGATCAAGAGCACGCCAGGCAGTGCAAGCACATGAGTGAGGCGTCCCAGGAGGGCATGACGACATGCACGTCCTGACCCTCGTGAACCTTGGACAGCATATAGTATCTATATCATGATTCCCAGCTGGCCGGTGTCAGCTGACCGTGTCCTGAAACGAAGCAAAGGCACAAAAAAATGCTCATCTTGGTGTCGAGCATGACCGGAAAGCATGACCAGAGTTGTCAGACCACCTCGACCAGTTGCTCGACCTAGTTCCCGCCGGCTGGCTCGCTGCGTGGGTCGAAATCGAGCACGTGCTGGAGTTGAGCTTGTGTTCGGATTGACTGCCGTGCGAAGAATATTTTGTTGTAGGGCCACGATGAAGGCAGAGTGCACGGGGAGAGGTCTAGCGGTGGCACGGTGCGCTGCCTGGCCAAGGGTAGTGGTCCACTAGACGAGGAGGAATGAGAGTGCAATGAAGGTAGTGTAGTGGTTGAACGTTGAGTCCTGGGATGCGGTTAGGTATATTTGTATTCGTTGTCTCCTGCATGCGGTCATGTGCATGATCAATGATCATGATCACGATTCACGTCACGGTGACACTCGGACACCGTCAGAAATTGGCACAGCATCCTCCTCGCGGTCAGCATATTGCCTGGCTCATACTATGCCGTGTTGCCTGATGATGGCCCTCCCGTCGACGACCCGGACTCTTGCCACAACAATACCAATGACCCATCGACAGAGCTAGATCTAGAAGAGGTCAAGGCATTGGCACGCGCGATAGGTCTTCAGTTAAGCATATGTTCAAGTTTCCCCTTCTTTCATCTAACACTACTTTGAGCATTGTTTCCGGCAGGACGAGCGGACAATCGAGACGGGCTACATGAGTAAGGATCAATCTCATGATGCTCGGATATAGTTAATGGCCCTCATCAATTCGTTGTGCGCAATGCTCCGCACGATGCCTATTCGAGACTTATTGTGGGTGTCATCATCCATTTCTATCAGCGATGTGGTCGATGTGTTATCCCATCGACCCGTCTGTGTGCATAGTTGGACTCTGACTGTATAAACTTCAAATTGAAGCTCACGCAACTCTTGCTTGCCGAGCGGCAGCATTGAGCGAGACTGCTATCTGGTCTGCCAGTGCCTTCCGGAAAACGGGCTTCCGTGCTTAAGCATCCAACACTGAATCATGATTAGTGATTAGTTGTACTACATACATTAGATTTCCCTAAACCATCTCGTGCGTCTCCAAACCGGTCGGTCGTTGCTCTCTGGTGAATTCCCCGCAAGTGACCAGAACATCAAAAATACCAATGTAACAACCAAAATAGCTTGGAATAGTGATACTCGTGGGCAGGGCCCGGGTGCTTGAACTGGCTGAGACTGAGACTGTAATATAGTATCATGTATTGCAGAAAACAAACAAGTCGTAGGCTCGTAGCACTCACCGGCACCTCTACTACCTCAGGCTGCACGTCACCTGATCCAGTGAGCAACTTGAATCCAACGTCATGCATGGTATGCAGTTCTGCCCAAAGTGCCGCTATCTCTCCTCGCAAGACCACTATCTCACCTTTCATATATTTCATGCTATCCACGTGCTGCCCTACATCGTCGATTTCAGCCCGGTTCTGCTGAAGTTCTTGCAAACATCTGCTCAACAATTCCTTTTTATTAGTGAGTGATCCCTTTGCTGCAGATACTTCGATCTCGAGTTTATGCATCCGGGATTCCAGTTGTGTACATGATGCCTGTATTGATTGAAGTTGGTCCTCTAGCTGTTTGCGGAACTCCCTAAAGGAAGCTTCGGGGGTTCAGAATGACACTGGTATCAGGCGAAAACCAAGTAAACTCACTGGTTATGTGGAAACCATTTCGTAACGTCTCTTGCTGATTTTTCTGAAGTTCTTCGTGGAATTTGGCAACACAAACCTCAAGTTCTTGTAAAGAAGTCTCATATCTCTTCTAACAATCGAGATCAATGTTATCAGATGTATCCTATCGCTAGAGCCTCTTACCTGGCTGCGTAGCAGGTCTCTGTGGTTCTTCTTTTGAACCTTTTCCAAACTCTCGATGTCTTCTCTCACAACATAGAGATCGCTTTCAACTGACATACTGCAACAGTTTGTCATGGATGTGGTTCCACGCCGATCTGTCATGGTGGTGTTTGTCCGAAGGCCTAGGTACCTGTGGCTCATTGTTAAACTCCTAGATTAATTTCATTTTCGTAGAATCGACGACGACGTAGATGTCTCTTGTTTTCTGTTGACATGCTCTCAGGCTCTAAAAGAACTCATTCACTAGCGCTCTCATTGTGATATCTGTCCCATATACCTCGTCGGAGTGAACAAGGTAGGCGAGCCTCGAGGCAAGTTTGGTACCGATTGGGACGCTCGATCATGACCCTTTGTTCGAGAGAGAGTATATATAGAAGATCGCCACTACCATCATCAATGCCACTCCCCCCTCGCCACTCCCCCTTGTAATGGCTCCTCAACGATCTCCTCAACGATCATCGGGCTCACTTTCTGATAACCTCTCAAGTCGGCGATCTCGCAACTCTCGATACCCTGTATTGGCTGCGGTGACCCTAGATCTGCAGTCCGAAAGGCGAACAAGCCCACTAGGAAACTCTCAGCTACCTCGCACCTTGTTTCATGATTTGGGCGTCCAGACTTCGTCTGTAGCTGCCAGTGGGGCCGACAATGGACCCGTGGATTCCCTTCGTTCCGAAGTCGAGAATCTTCAGCACCGTAAAGTAAGTAATTTATTTATCATATACCGTGTCATGCTCACGTTTGGAAAAAGGAACTTCTCGATGCTGAGGTCCGCCTACTTGAGATATCAAAAGAAAAGGCGCACTTGGAAGAGAAACTGAATGATTCCCACAAGAAATACAATGCGGTATGTCAAATGGACATGGAGATAGATGCAAACTGACGTTCCTGACACTGACAGGTTATTGAGCTGCGCGACCATTCTTTCCGCTGCCTCAAGTGTCACCACGTTGCTCAGGAGCCAATAGTGTATGTGTATAGTATCTCGCCTCCTCTTCCCTTCATTCTTAATTCGGTTGCCACTTAGGATGCGAGAATGTGCGCATGTGTTTTGTGAACATTGCTTGAGGGTTTGGTTCGAAGACCAAATGCATCAATCCCTCAAGAATCACAAGGAACTCGATAGCGATCTCAAGGAACCACCTTTCAATCTAGACAAGGTGAAGACGCTCCGCGAATTGAACTATCTCACTTTTGCTGCGTTTAATTGTCCCTGTTGCGGGGCTTATGTGTGGCGTAGACCTAAAGCAATCCCTTTTGTCACGCGGGTTGTTGATGCACTTTCAGACGCTCTCGGTGTTCCAGAAAATGTTGCTGAGAAGGTCGTCGTCAATGCGGATGAAGACACTTGGCCAATCCTCTTTGTCGACGATTAGCTACGTAAATAAGTTCACTAAAGTTACGTTGCTGAGAAGGTCGTTGTCGATGCGGATGAAGACACTTGGACAATCCTCTTTGTTGATGATTAGCTATGTAAATAGATAAGTACACTGCTACCTATGCTACTTTAGGAAAGTTGTATCCGAACAATGACCTCGCACCGGTCGCACTCTGCGTAGTGGTCAGATCAGAAGAACGCAAGAAGAAGGTCTAGATCTCTCCGTGGGAACTTAGCCAACCTCCAACATATGTACTTACCTCCAAATGTCAGCGGAGTCTGAACCATGCCCATTTGGGGATGATCATACCCATTTGGAGATGATCATCTGTCCGATGATCATCGGAGTTTTGGATGATCATGGGATACTCACGCCACAAGACATGCGGCGAGCTCATGGCATATAGCACCCCACCCGCCAATGCCGCCACGAAACATGACATGTTGCTGTAGAGCGGAGATGATATTCCCACCGATAATCGTTCAACGGGTGTAAGTCACGGTGCCACCATATTTGGACATAGTAGATCATTTCGCGAGTCAAAGGCTCCGCGATGTAAGCTTCCAAGATCTCATCTGCTGGCGGGATACCTAACACTGAAGATCTTGAGATCTCCCACTGAGTACTGAACCACTTCTAACACTCCTGCACGGCGGTTGAGCCACTCTCTCCCTTCAATGGCGATTACCAGAAAACCCCCTCCCTCTCAATTGTTGCAGAATGATTCTCGTTTGAGGTCCTCGAACTTCATGGCTGAGCAATTCAACCACCCTCGTGTGGGTTTGCGACAGGTTCGTTTCACATTAACTGGCGGGACTTGGATTGACTTCGATCTCCTAGTTGCATAGTTTAACCTCTTATTCCTCAATTTCTTCGATCGAGCCCAGATTCTATAGAGTAGGTCAAGATGGTCATCGTAGACTATACTCCCCATCTGGAGCAACCAATCAACTCATCACTCTCCAACCTCCGACAACTCGCCGCCGTTTTGTGACTCTGATTCCTTTGGCCTTTGTTTTTATCGCCGTCGGGATGCTGCTTCGAATCCTGTATACGCAGCAGCAGCAAAGTGTTTCCGAAAACCTTTTGGGCCATTTGCGTTCCGTAGCATCCCATATCATCTCCCAGTCATCAAAAGATCGAATGCAAGCATTGGAGGAAGCGGTGCAACAGCTCTCTGCCCGTCTTGATGATGCTAAGCAATCACAATCACATGCCGCATCACACGCGAACGACTACTACTCAGCGAGGCGGATTCAACGCACTTGCTTGCGTCTCATCAATGAATTCGCAGGAGACCAAAATTTCGCCCTCTCCAGTGCAGGTGCCAAAGTTGTCGGGGAGCTGACCACCATGGAATCACAGGCGCAGTCATGGCTATCATGGCTGCAACATCGACCCCCGATATCGCTGGATGCACCTGGCAGTGTGCTCGATGGCCGTGTTCGCGCAGGAGATTGTTGGGACATGCCCGGGAAAGCGGGGCAACTAGGTATATCTTTCCCTCGTACCACGACTATCACCCGCATGACAATCGACCATATCCCTCGAGAGCTCGTCTCTGATATAGAGCGGGCTCCAAAACACGTCGTTCTTTGGGGTGTAGTTGATGGAAAATCTAACTCCAAGAAGGCTAAAGGGCTCAGATTTCTGCATCCACCTGAGTTCCATGATCTGTTGTCCGCACGCCAGGGCCCTCCGAATACGGCTGGGTACAATTACGTGCCATTATCATATATGACATATGACATATCTAGGGAGGACTGGGTGCAGACGGCTCCTGTCATTCCGGACATCGTACAGGCGACAATGGATTTTGGTGTGGTTGTGGTGGAGGTGTTGGATAACTGGGGAGGTGATTCAACGTGCCTATACCGAGTGCGCATTTACGGTGAATAGGTCTTTTTCTCATCTTCTGTACATATGGTCTTCCGAGTCTGTACATACGGTCTTCTACTAGATCTGTACATCCAGTCTTATCTTCACCAACCCTGAACGTGCAGGATGTATTCACTCGGTCAGATTAGTACGACGAACGAGTGGCACTGAGTGGCACAATACTCCGACAACATTGTGTCTTGGGCACGCCGACTTGACGCCAACACTAATATTAATAGATCGAGATCAGATTATACGTATTCGACATCTGCCAGTTTCGACTTACTAGGCCATCTGGGTAAAACAAACGCCTCATGTCTCGAACAAAGGCTCAGGCTTCTGACTCTGACATATACAAAGCCCTGCAATGGATGGCTCGTACCCCAGTGGCTCGTACCCCAATCCCCCAGCCTTCCCATCCGCGCGATGCCCACTGGCACTGATATATTTAGACGGTAAGTGTGTGCTCAACATCTCCCACTCCCGCCGCTAAGATTATGGTGCCCAGTGCAAATGTTATTTTCGCCTCTCGACATGTCATGATCGCCCAAGAGTGGGGGGCCACTTCACTACCGTTCGATGTCACAAAACTTGGGTCCATCCTTGTTATTGTAGGCGATAAGCCTGGTATGCGTGGGTACCACTAGTACTCCATTCGCTTGGCACTACCCAACTTATTATTTTTGATTAGCCTTCATTCTTTTGAAGACGGTGGACAAGGATCCAGAATTGTTCGCCGTCGAGACCCTCAAAATAGAGACTCCCGATATCCACCGCAAGGTAACATGCCAGCACTATATAATCTAATGTTTGGTTATGATATTAATGCATGATGATCAAGGATCCCTTTGTTGTCCTCAAGGGGAATAATTCGCGGTCGTTCATTGTCCGGTTCAAGGACGGAACATCCTACTGGGCTTTTTTGAAGCGGGCGGGTACATTGGATAGCTCCGTTTACATCTCAGAAGTCGATGTTAACGATATTCGTAATGCCTGGCTTGAGTTCGATATTCCCATCGAGCTTCCTCCAGTCGCAGAACTGGTAGCAGCTGTCAGCGACATCGTGTCAGTTAGTACCCCACGTGTCTCGCCGACTCGCTCGCCGGTTCTCCAATATCCCCAGTTCCGTGATTCCGACGTGTCCCCTGTCCCCCCCCTGCAGCAGTCGAGATCTACCAACATTTTCAGAAGGTGAAGGCGCAATATTCAACATGTGCCACTCCGAGCTAACATGTCATTTAGTGCAAATGTCGTCTTTGCATCTCCAGATGTGATGATCTCTCGCGAGTGGGGAATCAATTCACTCCCATTCGAGGACGAGAGACCTGGTTCCCTCCTTGTTGTTGCAGGCGACAAGCCTGGTGCACGTGGGTATCTCTTTACCCAGATCCCTCTTTTTTCTTTGTATTGATAAGTGTGACCGATTTTCAGCCATTTTTCTTTTGAAGACAGATGACAATAAACTCTGCGTGGTGGAGACATTGCAGATTAGGTCACCTGAGTTCCACCGTAAGGTATAGTAGTACCTTGAATTCAATTTTTGAAAGTACTTACGATTCGGATCGCCACAGGATCCCTTTATCGTGCTCAAGGGCGACATGGCTCAGTCGTTAATAATCCGCTTCCCGGATAATGAAGCATACTGGGCGTTTCTGAAACAAATAGAGACGGCCAAAACATCGGTCCTATTCTCAAAGATCAAGGGTGACGAAATCCAAAGGCAATGGCTTGCTTTTGTCATTCCCTTCCGATTTCCCGCTGTCATGGATCGTGCTGTCAACCCTCAGGAGAACTCACGACTACCTTCAGTCTCTGCTCGAAACTCCATCTTTGATTGGAGCCTTCCTGCTACATCAGGGAATTGGGGAGATGATGATATATCCAGATACACATTATAATTGAATCCCAACAGGGTTGAAATAGATAATAGTTGATCAGCAATTATAAGTTCATCTTCATTTAGAACATAAAGTGACACTGAGATGGCTGAGTATACCTTGATGATGGTATCCAGATCAGCCATGGGGGACATGGTATATATTTATCATTAAGGTGCAATTAACCTTATTAGTGTCAATCTATTGATCAGAACATATATTTGTGAGAATATTAGATCAGACCCTGATCAATAATTATAATCCAAATATCATCAAGAGCATGTAGTGACATTGGAATGCCTAGAGGATATCTGGCTGATAATCCTACAATCAGTCTGGAAACATATAACAAAAATTGATCATTGAATTACAATTGACCTTATCAATAACATCTAGTGATCTGAACATATATTTGTGATAACATTAGATCAGTCCTTGATCGATAATTATAATCTAAATATCATTAAGAGCATGTGGTGATATTGGAATGCCTAGAGGATATCTGGCTGATAATCCTACAATCAGTCTGGAAATGTATAACCAAAATTGATCATTGAATTACAATTGACCTTATCAATAACATCTAGTGATCTGAACATATACTTGTGATAATATTAGCTCAGTCCTTGATCGATAATTATAATCCAAATATCATTAAGAGCATGTGGTGACATTGGGATGCCTAGCAACAGAAATTGAACAGGTGATGATATTTCTACTTGAATTCTACCAGTAGTTTGCAATTAAATCACAGCATGAAATATATAAAATATAAGTCAATCAATAATTGTAAATCAATCTAATACACCATTCACCAACATATGTATTGTCATTGATTATGTGCATCAGCTGGCAGTCCTGAAATTGGGGAGGTAATGATATTTCTAATTCCAATTCACATATCAGAATATGTATCAGACAAATTATGCGCTTTGCAAATGCGGTTTGGGTGGCAAACATGAGTGGGACATTTTCACAATCAATCTCGTCCATCACGGTCGATACTGGGAGGTCGTGCATAACTAAAAATTCGTCTTTCATGGGTGTCCGATGTCTAGTGACCTGGTTCTGCTCCGTTCGTCATCGTCCAAGATTGTTCGAGAGGTGAGGCCGTTCGCGAGAGACTCGGAGTAGGAACAACTGGAATTGGATAGCTTTCGAATGGTGGTACTGCTATTAAGACTCTTTGGCACGCAAGCGAGATGGCGTGAGGAAGGAGGTTGGCAAGTTTCGTGACTAAACCTTGACCTTAGTTGGGGACGAGAAAAGGTGATGTCGAGCCGTTCTTGCTTGACATCGAGGGCAAGGAAGAACCGGATCTAACAAACGAAAAAAGGAGGGTAAGAGTCTCGAACGGCGGGCCAAGCATGTGCAGGACGAACGGCGCCACCCAACGACTCGTATGAGTTGAGTTGAAACTCGAACTCGCTGGAACCGGACTCTTCGTCAAGGCGCTTTAACACAAGCTGCACGTCCAGGAGCAGCGAGCGCCTCGACTTGAGCACAGAGATCGACAAGATCGACAAGCTTGATCAGTTTCCGACCCGCGAATCTGATCAAAAAACACATATGGATAGAACCGTTGTATGTAGCGGAAGCCCTGGGCTGAGGAGACTCACCACTCAGCCACCTGTAGCCTTGAAGTCCTCGTCGTCTGCGAGGGATTGAAGCTCTTGATTTGGAGATATTGAGTCGTTCGCAATCAATCTTGTCCGTCGATACTGAGAGGTCGCCAAGGTTCGTCTTTTTTTTTTTTTTTCATGGGTGTCGGATGGTCTGGCTGACGAGCTGGAAGCGGGGTTCGATCGAGCATGTTAGCAACGAGAATACTATGTAACAAAGAGAACTTGCTCACGATGAGTCGGTTCAATACAGCTCCATGCCTCGAACGCAACGCGTCCAGTCTGTTGAGAACGATTTGCCTGCCCATGCTTTGAAGTAACCATCCTCCGTCTTTTTGTCGAACTCGGTGTCATCGACCGCACTCCACTGATGGCGATCGAATCGCTGATTGGACCACAATATCAGAAAAATACTGCTCCCCTGCACCTCGCCCTGGTTCGACCACCTCACCGACTGGATTTTGATTGAATGCCATCCTCTTGTGCTAGCGAGGAAGGCTGCACCCTGGGTGCGCGAGTCTTCGAGACAATGAACTACGTCCTTGAATTGATAGATCTAGACCAACGGAAAAGTCTTGTGACGGTGGCGAGAAAGAGAAACGATGACTCACCCATCCGCTTTCGCACAGAACCTAAGCTAACGTTGATCGCATCTACTCGTTTGCCGGGGCCTCATCTACAAAGTGAGTTCAACGGGGGGGGCGGCGGGGCGCATTGTACAATTGAGAGCCCAACCAGTCCAATTTCGGGGATTGCCGTGTGAACCAATTGATATGTTTATTACATGTCCGACTGCCAATCACGTGATTAGATTACAAATTTAAGTCCCTTTCCAACTTCCAACTTGAACATGAAGCCGCTATCGACCGAATCACCACCGATGATGTTCCCTCCTTTGTCCCCGCATCGCCGATCGGCACAAAGATGTGATACATGCGTGAATGATCTCCCTTAGTGCTCACAGACGAGAGAACGTCTATCGTGAGCGATGGTTCGGCTCATACGTTAAACTGGACAACTTCGGGGGAACTTGAAGGTTCCTTCAAGGCGGTCGGCTCGTTTTTTTTCGCGTAAAATGACATTTCTTGCCGTTGGATGTCACATCTCCAAGCCGGTTGTGACGATCTGAGAGATATATTGCGACATTCAAGTTGTTCGACGAGGTTGAACGACAAATCATAGATGCCATGATAAGCCTATCACCTAGATAAAATCAACAGCATGTGAATTTGAAGGAAATCAATAGTTTACCTCTGCGCGAAGAGAGTTGGCTCTGACACGGTCATCACCCGACTCATCATATCGTAGGACGAATTTCGTCAAAGCAGCTACAAGAACAACACCAATGAAGAATATAAGTGCGGAAAAAAGGAAAGTATCGCCATCCATAGAACATAAGCCATTTAGTAAACACACCTCTCAGCGGAGGTTTTGACTTGCCGGAGGAAGTGTTCGATGGCGGAAGAGACGCGACGTCGTATGGGCCGTTTCCGTCGCACACTTTCCGAATCAGTTAGTACTTTCGGTCTCGCCAGTGGCCGCGCTATCTTCAGTGCCGTCCTCGGCATTTCCCTTATCTCCACTGCCAAGATCGAGCACGTCCCAGACCATCGCCCATATCGCTCAACTCCTCCCCGTGATGCCCCTGAACACCTTCCCGTTCTTTATATAGCCATCAATTTTTCGCTAATCTCCGGGCCCGCATGAAGGGTAACTTTTCGACAACTTCTTGGACGGACAGGACAACATGCATGGCAGAGGGGTTGTTGAAGTCTCCGAGGAAACCCATCAACGCATACACCACACTAGCCACTACTTCCGAAAGTTTAATTGCCGCGACGTGAATGCGCTGGATTAAAAAGTGCCGGTACTCTGCCGCCTACGTAAAAACGAGATCAGCATCAAGGATTCCATGATGAGATCAGCGGTCAGAACCTTTGTCGTAACCATCTGCTTCTTCGACTTCTTAGACGTTGCAGGCAGAGGTCATTCTCAACATGATGGACATCCGCCATCTGGCGTAGCTCCATGTCAGCACTATTTCGTAGGTTCAGGTAACGCAGGGACCGGTAACATCAAACTTGCCTGGATAGAACTTGCAGAACGTGCACGACGAGTCGGTACAATACAGCTCCATGCCTCGAACACAACGCGTCCAGTCTGTTGAGAACGATGAGCCTGACATTGTTGTCAGATCCTTTGATAACGAGGTTTACGAAACATGACGCGACGGCTAACGACATGCAAATTCGATCCAATGTTTAGGATGACCGGATAGGTAAAGACTGAAGGACGCACCTTTGACCGCAGCGGAGGTTTTGTGTGAGCGTAGTGAACGTGATTGTAACTTCATCCTTGACAGCATGCGACGATGAGTTGAACGGCTCGAACATGCAACGAATGTATCGGGGCTGCTCGCCGTAGGAGGAGTTTAGCGTACGAACACGATGGGATGCGCAAACATCACTCACTTTATGGGTGGTATCATTCACACAGTCCATCCGGGCGTGTAGCCCTTCGTCCATCGAGACGACTCCATCCCAAATGCTTCTCAACCACTCCACCGCCTTATTCATTGTTAAAACACGAATGCGTTCCGCTTGCATGTGTCGTCAGATGCCAGCAGGAAGGAAGGTCTGCATCGGTTCTGCGGCGTCATGGACAAGGAATTCGCGTTCGCGATGGACTGTATAGACAGTTAAGACGGCAGCTTTGCGGACATACGAATGGCGGTGTTCATGGTTAGGGGATGAGAGGCCCGAGGAGTTCACCGTCTTTAAAAGAATTGGAGGAGGAAGGAAGGCTGCGCCGCGGCTAATATATTCGTTTGGGTGTTGCTGGCAAACACACACGCATTAGACTGTGGACGATCCAGCAGAAACAGGATCGTTACGAATGGCGTTGCTGAAATATTTGA